>VZSC01013278.1:323166-385349 GCA_013398225.1 Steatornis caripensis | reverse complement strand
GACAGGACAAGGGGCAATGGGCACAAACTGGAACACAGGCAGTTCCACCTGAACATGAGGAGGAACTTCTTTACTGTGAGGGTGACAGAGCACTGGAACAGGCTGCCCAGAGAGGCTGTGGAGTCTCCTTCTCTGGAGATATTCAAAACCCACCTGGATGCATTCCTGTGCAACCTGCTCTAGGCTAACCTGCTTTAGCAGGGGGGTTGGACTAGATGATCTCTAGAGGTCCCTTCCAACCCCTACCATTCTATGATTCTATGATTCTATACAGAAAAAGAGTGAGGGAAGAGAAAAATCGGAAAAATCAGGTAAGCTTAAGCAGGATCGACTATGTCCAGGGATTTACAGGAGTCTTATACAGTAAATGCATGGATGGAACAGGTTTGTCTAGAATCTATCTTGACATTTATGATTAACCTTTGGGCTTTAATTTACTCCCAGAAACCAGAAGCTCAGATTTGAGGGAGGAAGTTCTCTCTAGCCATGCTATTTGTCTTTTTCCTTTTTTACCTGGACACAGCCTTCAAGGTGTGGCATTAGTTCCCATCTGCAGGAACCATACTGGAGGTTCTTTATCACAGCAGGCTTCCCAGAGGCCAGCAATCTTCTACCACCTGGTTAAGCCAGCTTTATAGCTGTGTGTGTTACACAGGAAAGTGTGCATAAGGGAGTGATTAGGGGACAAAAGAAGGCCCAGTAATTAGGGGACAAAGGAAGGCCCAGTGTAGTTCTAGCAGGACTGCCGGGAGATGAAAAGACAGTGTTTTCAGAGTGTGGAGCTGGATGCAATGAGTAAAGTTTCACACTGAAGGCTGGTGATAATGAAGGAAGCATCTGAGAGACCTGGTTGCAAACCCATCATCAAGGGCGTACTTGAACAGCTAGGATATTGGACATCGTAGAGGNCAATGAATAAAGTTTCACACTGAAGGCTGGTGATAATGAAGGAAGCATCTGAGAGACCTGGTTGCAAACCCATCATCAAGGGCGTACTTGAACAGGTAAGATATTGGACATCGTAGAGGTGACCTCCAGACATAGCTAAGGCCAAAATTCCTTTCTTTTTTTCCTGAAAGGACAATGAGCATTGTCTTCAGAACACCTTTCAAGTTCTCCTCAAAAGGCAGCACAAACACAGCCAGTGACCATGTTTCCATGCTGTGGACAAGAGCAAAGAGCTACTCCTCTGTTGTGAAGGCCTTATACCTCTAAGCAATATCATATTTATCAAGATAGCAATCTGTCTAAGCATACAAGGTCTCCTATGCTCATCACCATGGTATCTGAGTGTCTCATTTATTACAGAAACAAACAACTCTCTTCAGAAACGAGTTAAGGTTGCTAAGTGACAACAATGTACTTACTTATCACATCATTTGCAAAACTCTCACACTTAAAAGCAAGGAAATGAATGATTAAAGACTCCTGAAACCCTATACTGCCCACATAATAAATATATATTTTTAAGCCGAGTACAAAGTAGTGCATTTTGTATTTGGGCAAAACAACCCCATGCTTAACCTGTGGATTGTTTTCTTTTTTCTTTCTCCTCTTTTATGTGATATTTTAATTGCATTGAATTTGATGTACAAACATTTTCTTATAAGGAATATTCATAAGTGGCAAATATCATTAGTTAGTTGAAGTATTTCCAAGTACCATTACTATTGGGTAATACTGCATTTGTAATAGGTGAATATGTGCCCATTTTTATGAAAAAAAATAATTTCCATAATATTGTTTTTTAAATCAACCATCATTTTGTAGGCGTGTTTCGGATTTTTTTAAAAAGGCTTTGTTTTCTGTTTAAATGCTCTAAGTGATCATATAAAAGTATCTCTCTTGAGTCAAAATTAAGATTGTTGAACTGTCTTACAACATGCATTCTTTTGTATTTGGCAAAACAATTTAGGTAAAATCCAAGTTCATCTAAAGTCAAGAACTTTGACATTGCCTTTGTACGGGTCAGGATTTCACTCTTTATATATTTTATGTAGGCAATAAAAGATGTATGATGTTCTTAATTATTCATCTCCTGGCTTTTAAGCACTTGGGTTTTGTACTTAATGCAACAGGAACAACTGATGCTGAGGGAGAAATGCTGTTACTTAATTTTAACTTGTTTGAGGAACAAAACTGCTGTTTGTTTCAGGATTTCCTATATCGCTCTGATGTTTATTTTATGCTTTTCTATCGTTTATTTTTGTGTGCATAAATTAAGATTCAAGGCCTGCCTTCATGTCAAGTAGACCAGAGCTGCATAGTTTAGGAAGATGCAAATCTACCTTACTGAAGGAACTTTCCATGTGCTGGGAGGTTGTACCTGAATGAGCTGGAGTAGGTACCAGTTAGTCAAACTCAAGCTGTGATCAGCCCTGGTCAAGCTGATAATAACAGGAACCCCACATCCTTCTCCTCCCACTGTCTTTGAAATTGTCAAGGAGAATGATATCTCCATTGGTGATATGTAGAATTCCAGATTCTCAGCTGGCGGCAGTTCTCTGGGCTGCTCTCTGAGCCATGTCATGGCCCAGATCTGCAAGCAGTGAGGATGTAAAAAAGAGGCTAGATTTTCAAAAGCACTCTCCTTCCCTCGTCCCCACCATTACAGTACTCGCAAGAAGAGTTTCGAATGGACTCGGTACTCGTTGAGCTGCGCTCTCTTGAAAAATGTGGCCACTCACTTTGAGGCCTAAATGGGAGCTGTATAATGTCGCTTCAGCTGCTGGAAGAATTACTCAATGACAAAAGGGCAGTCACAGCAGCTCTTCTCCATTAGCTTCCTCTTTCTTCCAACAATATCAATTATGGAAGCTCTAGCCCAAGGTTTCAAATAATAGCTATTTCTCTACAATGTTACTATTTTTGCACATAAAAATGGCTTTTGCATGAGCCACTGTCAAGGTCTAATCTAATCTATTTATCTGTATTTACAAGACACTTATCTTCTGTAGCATCTAAGTAAGTGCTCCACATAGACTAATAGACAACACTGTCATCCACATACTGCATAGTCTCAGTGCTATGCAACCCACTGAAAAATCTCCTGGGCTAAAAACTTTCCTCTTAGATCGCATGTAAAATGGAAAGCATGATGAAGAACATTGCCATGCGGGGATCAAGAAAAACACTATGGGCCAAAACCTATTGTCAATATTCTTGTGGATGTCAGTGGATTTGACACCAACAGAGGGTTTTAAGTCGTGTCTCTCCTTGGTATATCAGAGGTCTGTGCCCAGCCCAGCACCACTGTTTACATCACCTGTATTAAGGTATGACCTGGCGTCCCCTTGGTATCACCCTCTCAGCATGGGTAGTGTCCCCAGCTTTCCCATGCTGTCCCCTCTGCGTGCAAGCACATTTAGAGGACAAATGTTTCTTGAGAGAGGTCCTGGGTTCCCTCCAGCTGTGGGTTTGCTATAGCAGAGAAAGAAATTCTGATTGCAAATCTGCCCTGCAGCTGCCCTGAAGCTGCCCTGAAGCTACTCCACAGCTGCCGGACGCTCACGGTGCAAACCCAGGATGGATTTGGTCTAGCCAAATGGCACCTTCCCCTAAAAGAAAAAGCACCTTCTGGAAATACTCCTTGAGGAAACTGTGAACTTTTCACTGCATCTTGGATAGAGAGACAGAAAAGGGAGATCAGGAAAGATCCCTATCCCTCTGCTCAGGGAGGGCAGAAACAGCAGGCTCTAAACCGCTGCCTCCAGAAGAGCCTCTCCAGGACTCTACACTGCGCACTTCACGGTTTGCTTAGCCCTGCTGTGATTCAACACACTGAGTATCCAAACAAACAAGGACTTAGCTGAATCATAAATAAGGCCAGCACCTGCAAATTCCCCTTTCTCTTTCCAAAGGATTTGTCTAGTTTGTATTTTTAGGATTAGATTTGCCTCTGATGAGTAGATATAAGACAAGATGGAGAGAAATGTGTCATCTTGTTCAACATATCCTCCTTGTCCTATTCACTCCTCTACCACAACCAGCATTTTCAAGCCAGCAATGGGCCCTATGCCCCTTTCTCCTGAATCCTGTCTCTGGGATATGTGATATGGTTGGACAAGAGACAGAGAAGTAGAGAGAAAATATCAGCCTTCAGCATAGCAGGAGATAGATATATTTTTAACACTAAACCAGAATAAATTTCTAGCCCTCCCTTTCCTTCATCCTTAATTTCCCTAAATGAGACACTTTCTGTGATGAATTCTCCCCAGGCAAGATAAAACCAGGTTTTCCTCTGATTTTGGCTGCCTAGGTCAGGCCAAAACTGCTTGACAAGGCCCATAAGTCACAGGGCAGGCAGAAGTAATGGGGGAACTGGGAAGAGGGGGAGTTGGACAGCACAACAGGAAAATTAAATCCTGCATATAGAAAGGAGAAAATGAATGGATTTTGGTAAGAGAGAGATAAGGATGATTTCGCTGCCAAATTCCTCATGAGAGGTGGCATTGTGTGGGAGAGGGGAAGAATCGCTTAGCAAGAGGTGGAAGAAAAAGAGGTTATAAAAAAACTGCTGAAAGCCACATGCTAGAAATGCAGGTATCCAAACCCGGCTAAAAGTGGAGGCAAGTTTCTCAGCCGCGAGAGAAGGCCCTGTTCAGAGCAGCTGTCACTACCATCTCCTAATTGGAAATAATTGGGATTCTGTCTCAAACCACAAAGCCCTAAATTAGCCAGCGCAGCCTCCACCAGGAAGCATCTGTTGCCATCTCCAACGGCAACAGTTCAACCCCCACCGCATCGCACCCTCTCCCTCCTCCCGCCAACTGGCATGCAATGCCTGCTCCACCCCGAGCATCCTGCATCTGCGGGCAGGTGAGGGTGCGCAGGGAGCCCAGGGAGAGGCAGGAGGAGGGAGAGGGCTACCGGCAGCCTTGAGAGCCGAGGCTGCCCTGGGATGCCAGGGAGAATTGTGGCTGGGGGTGGCCAGGGGGTGCAGGGGAAGGTGGGAGGATGGTGGAGAGTAACTTGGAATGGCAGCCCCACACCCCAGCACTGCTCGGCAGCGGCTGTTCCAACATCACACGCCACACAGGGCCCCGGCAAAGATTGTTGGAACTAGTGCTTTTTGCTGATTATGTTAATGGCTCCTTTGTGTGGTTCCTATGCTCGTGTATAATTAAGATGGGGTTTTATTTATTTATTTCTGGTTTTGCACGACAAGGGGGAACAGGGAAAATAGTAACAACAACATTAAAGAAAGATGAAAAGAGCACTTGAGCCTTTTGGGGTGTTTTTTGTGGGGTGGGAAACCAGGAACAAATGACAATCAAAAATATTTGAAGCAGGAAAGGGTGAGTCCCCATTGAGCCTTGGCGGGTGTTACATAGTGAGCTTGGTGAAGGACAGGCCTTCCGAGAGAGCTGGGGGACCAGACCGCCCAGCTGGTTTGGTTGGTTTGCTGTCTTACATCTCCCTGTGGGCTGAATGTGCTGCATTCATCACTCAAGGGTTATAGCTCCACATCACTAGCAACATCCCAGTCACCCTCCATGCCTGTTTGTGCCACTCAGGTGGACAAAGTGAGATGGAGAGCTGGTGGCCACCTGGGCTTCCCCTGGGCCCAGATAGTCCTCAGCCACCGCAAAGCGGGCAGAGCCAGCTGGGAAAGTAAAGGTGGGATGGGGAGGCAGCCCGTCAGGCAAGTGTGCATTTGGTAAGCCGGTGGCCAATGCACCAGAAGCAAATCCTCCCAGGAGTCCTGGTCTATGTTTTGTGAGCAAGCAGGGGACGGGTGGTGCTTTGAAAACCACAGGCCCAGACTTTTGCATAGACATCATCCTGTAGGGAGAAGTCTGAAAAGACTATCAAATTAAGTGATTACTACAAAATCTGCTATGCACTACCTTCCCTTCTGCATGCTCCAGGCTTGCTTCTTTCCATCCACCAAAGTACTGAAGCCCTATAAATGGGGATTGCAGACTGTGTGTGAAGTAATTTTTATTGCTGAAAAGAGACACGGAGTTAACAGATGCTTTTAAAGCACATTCATCCTAACCTGGGTGCCTTGGAGCCATTTTTGCTCTAGTATTGCACTTAGAGGTTTTTCATCCTGAAACCTGGGAGACTAAAGAGACTATGGAGAAGTCTGATGCATCTCAATAATAAATTGGATCAAATTGTCTGCATACTCTGTGCCTGGGGCAGATGCTGCAATGAAGCTGGAAAACACTTGGAAAAGCCTGATGCCCCTCTTTGTGATACCTGCATGATGCTGGGCTGTGAGATGGAGCAAAGGGGGACCTTTTGTCCCAAAATGATCATCTATTGACATTTCTTTCACTTTAATATAGTTTGATAACTGATTGAGTTATTCTAGCTTTCCTAGGGAAGTTTCACTAGCACCCATTTTGCTTCTTTGCTTGGATCTTAATTAGCAGAGCAGGTTCTTATATTTACCTGCCCGTTTTGTAGTGTGAAGTTGAGCACTTAACACCAGCTAAGCGTGATTTGCTTTTCAAGCCTTTTAAGGACAGGAGCTTACTCCTCCCTCAGCTTCAGATGTGAGGAGTGGAGGCAGAGAGCTTTTGCTTTCCTTACTGGTATTACGTTAGCACCCTTATACCTCCTCTTGAGAGCAAGGCTGCTTTGTGCTTAGCACTGTGGATCCATGACCTAAGAGATTGTCCCTCTCCTGAAACGTTTACTCAGCAGGGAACAGGTGAGATGGGAAATGAAAAGCCAAGAGCAGCAGAGGCAGGATTTACCTGAAGTCACAGGGGCTGCCATCACAAGGGGGCCTGAAAATGTGTCTCCTGAGGCGCAGGCTGATTTTTAAGGCCCGGAGGCCACTGTCTATATGTAAGATCTGCTTACAGCAATGCACTGCAGGTTTTGCATGCCTGAGAGTGGTACTGACTGCAAAAGGGTGGGAGAAAGGGAGAGAAACTGTAAATCATTTTACTGTGTTTTGTGTATACTTCCATGTAAACATCACTTTTTTTTCCCACTGAGATGTAGTCATTTTCAAAACATTCTCATCATCTCCACAAGTAAATATCAAATGAATTGTTAGATTTCAGTTTGCGGGGGAGAAAATCCGTGACTACTCCAAGTGCAAACGGCCACAGGGCACCTCTGGGAGAAAGCTGTTATAGCTGGTGTTCTAGATTAGTGAGCCATACACACTGGGGATATTTGGGGCTAATTTATAGGAGCAGAGGGGAAGGAAATTACAGCTCTGTACCTGAGCCTTCCTTCCATCTATCTGATCTCAAACTGGCAGCATGAACTTGTGTATTTAAACTCATGAGAATTCAGTGCAAAGCAGCAAAAGTCCACATAGAACACCACTTGAGAGGAGAACTCTTCTTTTTCTCATTACGCTAGAATTCAGAACAATTTACTTTTTGTCTTTCACTTAGGGTACCTATATTTCCTTTTTTTTTTCTTCCCCTAAATCCTAATCCAGTCTCTGGTTCATGTAGTTCAGGGTACTGCTTTCTATTCCTGACCTCTGTTCTATAGATCACGCTAATTCTATCTATAAATTACCTCATTTACTGAACATCAAGCACAAAACAAACAGCGTGATGACGTCTTTACCTCGACATAATCCAGAATCAATATCATCTCATTCTTCTGTCTAAATCAGTGATGATGATCGGTACCACCGTTTAAAGTGCTAATGGTCCACCTGTTTTGTACTTTGAAGATGGGATCTTGATGTGGATTGGGGCATATTTCCGCCTGTGTAAGTGATATCATCAACAGGCCAAAAGCCCACGTATTAGGGTCCTGTACACTACAGACATTGTCAAGACCTTATGTGGCCTGGAAGTCCACGTTGTTTGGAAGCTGAGCTTTTCAGTCCTTGCTAATGAAAGCTTAAGAGGGAAAAGTGCTCAGGAAAAAGCTGAAAGAAATAAATCTTGATAACTATAGCTAGGTGTAATGTTAGATGTCAATTTTTTGTTTGCTAAAAAAGCAATTTCAGGGTGCAGGAAGCTTTTCACAAATTTGCTTTGACTCCTTCAAATACCTAATCTGGAAACGAGCAAATAAGAAAGAGAATATCCCATTTTGGCATTTAGAAATGAAGACCCTTGTCAAAAGAAAGCAGGGTACTCTGTTGTCCAACTTGTATTTATCTTAAGCTTAAAGATTCCCAAAGATTAAAAGAATTTTTGTGTTTAATGGAAAACAAAAATTTTCAATTGAGCCTAAAAGAAATAACCCTTTCCTTTTATTTTCACAAGGAAAGGCAAACGGAAAAAATGAATAATCTATATTGTGTCACGTAAATCCTAAACGTTTGTTTTACCCCTTTGCTTTGCCCAGGAAAGCAACAAGAAAAGCTCTGCAGCTTTGCAGAGAGACACTACGCCTAAAGGATGTCCTACTGCAAGGAATAATATTGAGTTTTGAAGCATAAGACTCAATTTTTTTCTACTTTATCCTTTCACAAGCACACTGAAAACAAGCTTTATAAATCAATCAGACACCAAGGACAAAACTGTTTGCTGAGATACACATGCTTCATTCTTAGGGACAAGGCCTCAGTATTTGTGATTCTGGCTGGGTGGAACTCGTACCCAGAAGGGATGTGACAGAGAAATCACTTTCCATTTGTTAAGACACTTACTTAACTATACTCAACAGGAGTGTGAGGACAGAGCTAGCGGCCCTGAGCCACTTGTTAGTCAAAGACGACTCCGGAATGCTACAGCATTATGAACATCAGCAGAGGCAGCAGAGAATTGGCAAGTCCTGGAGGCTGTGCAGCAGCCCAGGCAAGTCATTCCCGGGATATCTGCTTTTCAGACATTTTCTGAGGAAGAAAATTAAAAGTGGGAAGACATATTTTTTGTGCAGGCAAAATAATTCCTTATTCCCCTGTCTGGTCTTATTCTGTACCAAAATGAACTCTACCATGAGGAGTTCACTTTTAAGGCGGTCCCGTGATCAGTTACGCAAAATTATAAGTGCTGTCAACTTGCCTGCAGTCACTTGCATTACCCATAATTTCTCTTTGCTACCAATCAGAATGAGAGGCCTGCTTTACTACTACCACTACCACCAAAAAATAAAGAATATCAGTGTTCTTTACCACAAGTAGCTACCAATGTTTCCCTGTTAATTTTAAGAAGTGCCAGAGCAAGAAAAAGTGATGCGAGACTGCCATATGTACAGCCCTGTGCTCAGGAGATAGGAACAGCAAAGGATTTTATTATTCTTATTAAAACTCTTTAAGGTAAGGTACCTGTCCAAAGATTCCTGCAAAGCACCCAACATCCCCAGCACAACTTCATGCAATGTTCCCCAGCTGCATGCAGTTACAGATGGGCTCCATCTGCCGGTAGAAAAGATCAGCCTCCATACCCAGGGAGCAAACTGGTGAAACGACAAAGAACAACCAGGAAGAACCTGACTTGCAAATCCATGCTGAGCCATTGGACATTTGGTTTTCTTGAGTCTGTTGACCCACTTGGAAATAAGTGAGCTTGTAGGAAATTGCAGTAGCCACCTCAAAACATAGACCTCCTGAGCAGAAATAAGTACACAATTGGGAAGGAGCCCAATGTTGAGCCATGATGGGTTGTAGAAAACTCTGATGGCAGCAATCCTGCACAATGGCCATACCAGTGCAACGCAGGGTAGCAAAGGCGCCTTGGTTTCATTCCTACCACACATGAAGCACTGAAGAATGCTCAAAGGGTTAGTGAGGCTGCCAGAAACACCCAGGCAGATCATCTGCCAGGAAGCAGAGCACTGTATCACAGCTCCTTCGGTATAGCAAGAAACAGACTGGATTATAAGATCAGTCATCTACTTGTTCAAATTTCTCCTGTAGGCCTGGATTTCCTTAGGACACCCTCTTGTGGCACACAGTCCTCAAGCTATGGTATGTGGCAAATCCCTGTTCTTTCACAGCCCAAGCTTAGACCAAACTTGCCCATAAAGAAGTGAACAAGTGAGTGCCTTTGATGTGTTCCCAACGTGGGTGAAAGGAAAATCTCAGCCATCCAGCATCCTTTCAGAGTCCCTCAGCTGGAGTTCTTCATGGGTCTGACCAAGCTGGAACAAAGTTGACGGTCTTCTGGCTTCCTATCCCCTCCTTTGCTTGATTGCCTCCTCCACTTCAGGCTCAGGAATGCTCTGGACTCCAATGTTACCCTAGAAACTGGTCTCCCAGATATTTGGAGAGGTTTTTGTATTCTCCTTCTTGAAAAGGTTCTCACGTTGGAGGCAGAGATGTGGGAAGGAACACAAAGGGCTCTGACTCTACTCAGCCGTTATCCACCCTGATTAATTTTACAGCTAATGACTCTCCAGACATGGTGATGTATGGGGCTCTGTCAGTGACAAAAAAATTGAACTTTTACTAATTAAGTAGAACATCTTCATAGGGTGAAAGGTTTTGCTAACGAAAGTAACTCACAAAGAATTATGTTGGCTAGAGACTGCTGCCGACATCAGACAGAGAAGGGAGGGAGAGAGAGGTATAAAATATTCACTGCGGCTACCAGTCCAAGATTTTACTCCCAGGTTGTCTCTGCACAGAGAATACTCACTGCCACATTTCCTGGGCTGCAGCCCACCTCTGTCTCAGATGAACAAGGCTGATGTTCTTTGCATGCACCTCCTGACTGCATGAGGGACATTGTTTAATGAAGTGGCTTTGGCCCAGCACCAGGAATGTGTTATTTGCTGCAATCACCATGCAAGGACATACAGGACAGCAGGAGGTCCACAGCGGTGCAAAGATGTCATTTTCTGGCTCCTCTTCCTATGGGTGCCACTGAGATACTACACTGGGTGCACTGTACAACTCCCTCTCCCATGCAAGAGAAGAACCTCAGATGTAGCTCAGGATGAGAGAAAATGTGGTCTTCATGAAAGTGCCACATAAACAACTGAACATCTCACTGAACAAAAATAATCCACCTTGGTACAAAGAGAGAAGCAGCAGGAGCAGTGTCCTGGGCTGGGATGAGAGATGGAAAAGAGGTGGTGGAGCTATGCAGATCTACAACTGCCCCATCGTATATTGAGAGTGGAGAATCACCACCACAGGCTGCACTGGTGAAAGGGCAGTGGGTCCCTTACAGCTCTTCCTCCTATGCCCATAGCAGTGCAGGGCCTCTTGTCCCTGGGGAGCTGGAAAGTTGAGCCATGAGCTGTGTTTGCTCCGCTGAGCCTCTCTGCCTAACAGCTCACTCTGCACTGCTACAGCCCTGTTGTGGCATGCATGGGGATCCTGATCAAAGTAGCATTGACCGGCCAAGTCATGGAGGACAGAATCTCTGCTGCGCTTTTATGAAAAGGACTGGTGAAGGGTAAAACAGCAAACTGGTTCTTTCCTCCCCAGTAAGTTCTGAAAAGGAGTACTTGAAATGAGTCAGCATTGAAATCACACAGCAGTGGTGATTTCCACCTGATGAACATACGCCCCTGAGTTCCGCAGCCTTGCCTCTTTCCTTTCCCTTCCTCTCCCCTTTCCAACCACCTTCCCACTTGCTGCAATGCTCATTACGTTATAATTCTATTGTCGCCCTTTCTCGGAGAGATTTGTGGTGTTTTAACCAAGAAACCTACATTAAAATATTGAAATAAGTCATTAAATATTTTTCTTCAGCTACTTGTAAAGTCAGAAAGAAATTGGGGAAAAAACCATCAGAAAGGAGTGTAACATTCACATTTTTTGAAGAGACTGTTTATGGTTATGTTGCCTGAGGGAACTGCAAAGACAGAATCACAGAGGCCATGGTGTTAGCTTTTCCTGCTTGCACTCTGTCTCCCTCTCCAATGGCCTTTTTCTATTCTAGGATTCAGCTTGTTGTGCTTAAGTCTCCCCTCACATTCTCCAGTGTAAATCAAGGTTAACTCCATTCAGGTCAGTCAGTGAGGCAGCCAGAGACACAGATTCTCAGCCGGATGGAAATATGGGGATTGACCCCCACCTGTGTGCCCTTGAACAGCTCTGCTGTGGCAGTCCCCACTTCTCCTCTCGTGTGCACTGATGGAAACCAAGAGCAGCTCTGCCAGAGGCACTGGGGCTGCGTTGATATAAAATGAGTGTGACACCTGTGTTGAGCCCAAGGTCTACACTTCCAGCTTCTGCACAGGCTGCTCATTCCTTTTCCATCTGCACATGAAGGAAACATGGAGATGGGGAAAGATGGCAAGAATTACCTTTACAGACAGCAGGCAGCAAATCATCATTAGACAACATGTACTATCCTAGGAGGAAACTACCAAGGGAACTCTAATAATGTCAAGTGCCGGCCAAGAGGCTACTGTGACCAGAGCTCAGGGCTCCTTCGTAAATTTGTCCCTTTGGATGGCTTTAAGGATTTTCCTGGAATTCTGAATTCTTATATCCACAACAGCAACTCCATCTTCCACAGGTCTCCCGTATGACAAAGCTGAGAACTGTAGTCAAATTGCTTCTCTTTAGCCCAACAGCTAATCTTTGAACATCCACAGGTGATGCCATGGTGCCGTGAGCCCTGGCCACTGAAGAATTACATTTCCACCTTCAAGGGGATGTGGTCTCCAGTTATAAAAAGTAGAAGAACATTTGGCTGTGTTTCTCGACTCCTCTCATAAACACACTCCCTCTCAACAGTGTCAAGAACTCCACTTCTAGGCTGCGTAACAGTTTACTTACAGCAGCCTGCTTTGCTCTGTGCTCACAAACACATACACGTTCCTGGATATGCTGGATTGTTGTCACCTGGTTCTCAAGGCTTTTCATTTTCATCTGCAGGTGACAGATAGAACCAAGGAAGCCAAATCATAATGGCAACAAAACTAAAAGAACCCAACAGTTTGTGAAGCAGCTGGTCAGCACAGACAACAAACAAAAATCCACTGGAGCTTGTTCTGCACGAATTCACTGGGCAGCCTGGCTTGTGGGTTAAAGGGCAGGGCTGGAGCCCCCGCTTGGCTCACCTATCTCAATGTACCTATGTGTAAAGGTCAGGGAAATTTTCTGGGTGTGGGGCTGGAGCACAAAGCAAGCAGCACCAATGTTAGACACTTTGCATTCAACATCCCAAAATTCAGGATGAGAAGAGCTGTTCACAGAAGCCGTTCAAAGGGAGGACACCTCACATGTAGGATGCTGTTGTGGAGACCGTTGCAGATTCTACCCCCAATATTGCATCTTTTTTCTGCATTACCTGGTTAAAACACATACCTCCTTGAGAAAATATCAGATAGTGCTTACATATGTTAAATGTCAATCAGATAAGAAACTGAAAGAGAAGGAAAAAATAGTGGTCCCCAAAATCATCTCGGCAGCAGGAGGCTTAAAAAGATCCATTCACACGTGAAACTTTTTTGTCCAGCCTTGTTAGCTGCCTGGACAGGGACGCTCCTTGTGAGGAAACCTGGCCATGGTCATGCTGTGTAAGTATGCAGGCAGCTGGTAGTGCCAGAGCAAGGGCTACACTGCAGTATGGGATGTGCATTCCAGTAAACACAGAGTCCTACAGCAGAGATGGGATTATTTGGATTTTTCACCCCATTATATCAAGTACCCTTTTCCCTCTCCATCACTCCCTAAAAGTGGCTATAACATGTAATTTGCCTTTAGAAAATTAATCATCATCTCCCAGTAATTTTTTTTCATTGCATCTCCATTCAGGTATGACTGTATTTTTGGTGTGCAGAAATTAAATATTTCACCCTCAAGTGTATAGAACTGGGTTTCAAAAGAAGATCTTTTTCTTTTTTCTTTGGGACTTTTTTTCAGCGCTCAGTTATTTGACAAAACAAATGAGCACAGAAACCACAATACCAAGCTGGCACTCCCTATGACATTTTCTAATAATAATTAAATGAATTGTTTTGAGCTACTCAGTGCTTTGATGTGTTTCAGGTGCTTTTTCCCTTGTCTGTCTGGAAAATGGGGGAGACTATGCCAGGTGCTGGCCCAGGTACAGGAGAATAGAAAAAGGAAGGTTTCTTTGAGACACAAATAAGATCCATATTATGCATGACTCAGCACCTCATGTCAAAATTTGGCCCATATCAAAAGCAACACAAAAGGCTGATCACAATGAGCAATAATCCAAAAATACACTGTTGAGAGGAGCGCACTGTGGATTTCAGAGAGGGGCATGACAATTAGAGCCGTGCAAGATAGTCACAGGGACAAAAATAAATCCAATTCCAAGTGGAAGGTGCCTTTGAAATTTGGGATTTGCATTTTTTGTGTTCATGCTTTCAACTCAAAAATAGCAACTTGGTTAAATAGAAAAGGTAAAGTGTGAGGATAAAAATAAATATTATTTTATTTTAACAATAATATATCTAAATCTGTATGAAACCAGGAGTATTGCTTGTGCAAGATTGAACACAAAGGACTGCGATTTGTTTTGTTTTACTTTAACAAAACTATTTGTAATTCTAATCACTATAAGAGAAATACTGTAGCTGCTTTCCTTTCAGCAGCGAAAAGACATTTAGATTAAGAGGATGCCAGAGATATCAGGAACCCATGTGCACAGTCTTGATCTTCCCCTGACTTCTGGGGACATCAAACGGGCTCAGTTTTTTATACGTAGTTAAGTACCTAGTGCAATTCTCAGAGGCACTTTAGAGCCTGACAGCCACCCACATATTTATCTGCATGTTTCTCTCTCTGCACCACAGGTGATGGGGAGGGCAGGATTTCCTCAGCTCCCATGAAAAGGGCAGCAAAATGCTTAGATAGTGTATTGATGAAAAGCAGAGAAGATTTTAAGACAGATACAACCACAAGCTTTGAAATAGCTTGATTAAAAAGAAAAATAAAATAAAAATCTCCACTTTTCACCCACAACAATCCAGCCTTTTGACTTTGTCCCACTGGCACGCATGCAGGGAGGGAGATGGGCGCTTCCTGGAACAAGGTGTCCATCCAAAGCCATTCAAAGAACTTACTTGCAATCTTCATTATTGATATTTCAGAGAGGATTTTAAAGATGCATTCTGCAGCTACTATTTTGACTCTTTCAGCCCTATTCTGAGTACTGAACTGTATGAAAGCTACTAGCCTTTGCTGTGCTGTGATAGCCCCACATGTTCAACACATTGATCAGCTTTCTCTCTGCTTTCTCTCACTATAAGGATAGGAAACTTCCCTCCTACCATCTCTTAGGAAATGGCCTGTATGTGAGCACAAGTCTCCACCCTGGATGCTGGAGTTCTTGCCTGGATTCCTTTTAACCCTCCAGCTCTTTGCAGATAGATTATGCCTCAAAAAAAAAAAAAAAAAGGCTTCACATTTCTCCTGTGTTCATTCTGTTACTTTCCTCTAACAACATTTTCCAAGGTATTTTAGGTGGCTAATACACCATTAGGACACACACCTGATGCTTAAAATTCTAATATTTTCCACATTTTGTAAAACAGCTCATTACCAAAAGGGTGCTCCTATGCTGACGTTTCTCTTGTAACTTTTTCTCACGCTTTTGTCCCAGACCTCCAGATATACCTTGATTTCTTTTTGGTGCTTTAACATCTCTTACTCCTGGTTCCTTTTCCACATGGAGGGTGTGAAAAAGAAGAACTTGTTCATAAGCAGAAAGGAATCTTGTGTCTATTGCTCTTGAGACCACCCCACACAGTTATATTTTTTTACTGGACTCTGTCAGCCTAGTGATCCATCCGGTCTTGGGTACAATTAGACACAAAAATCCTTCAGACAAATCCCAGGACAGCAGTAGGGAAGATCACACAGGCAAATCTTGCTGGATGCTGGCAACATCCATCAGTTTACCAGCTTTTTGGTAAAACAGAGGAGAACTGGAGCCCACACTTTCCATCACCTTTCACTGAAAAAGAAAATCCTGCTCTTACCAGAGTTTTGATTTGATTTTGTCTGTTGGAGTAGGTGGGGAAGCTGGGTCTGGTTGTGATGAAGATGAACAGCTTTGCTCCCTCCCCGCTCCTCTTTGGCTGTCTCATACTCTGACATTTATTCTGAGAAATGAGGTTGTTCTGGGGTATTTTGGAAAAAGGTAGCTAGCCCATTTCACAGCTGAGAGGAAGCTATGGCTGGGGCCATCTTCAGTGATGATGGATTTTTGCAGAGGCCCAAGGTCATTGCCAAAAATTTGGCCACATGTGCCAAGGTCAGCCCATAAAAGCTTGCTGAGATGAACAAACCTGACCTCAGTGTTATTTGAGGGGACCTGTGAAACATTCCTCCTTCTAAAATAACTGTTTTCAGGCCAATCAAATGACAATACTGCCAAGCTCAAAAGCATGCCCAGCTTGTTGCAGAACTGCCTGCCTTGCCAGCCGTATTAACATCCTCAGAGCTTTGGATAGGGATAAGAGAGAAGAGAGAAAGGGCTGAACAGAGCCTGTAAAAGCATCACTGACCAGTCCAGACCTGCCTTTTGCCCTTACCTGCTTCCCGTTTTTCTCCTCCTCTTGTTCCTGTAGTTGTGAAAAATGCTCAAAAGTGAGGAGTTGACCACCCTGATTTAGATGAGGAAGAGTATTCCCAAACTGCTTGCTGCAAGGATTGTTACATTGTTACATACTCATTGTTACATACTCATGCATATGAGATCGGATATCTCACCCATTGCCTTAGAAAAGCTGCAGACAAACTCAAGTCCATCCCACCCACAATGTAAAAGGCAGTCTGGGGAGTTTCTTTGGGCAGCGCTCTTTGTGAGCACCTCCATGACAACTTCTATCAGACATCTCTGATCTGAGTAGTCACTGACCACCACATCACAGAAACCTTCTCCTCTGCCTCTCCATATCCCATCAATAGAAAGACACACTAGTAATTTTATTTAACACCTTTTTTTTTTCCTTTCTTGGATGACAAATTGCATGAGACATACAGAGAAAGGGTTTGGTGGTTAGGGCTCAAATATGAGACAAGAAAAATGTCAATGGCTATTTTTGCCTCTGCCTTAAACAAAATGCATGCCTCAGAGTGGCCATTCACACTTTTTTTTTTCCTTCAGCTGTGTTTGTAGCACTTTTTAAATGCTTAGGTAAAGTTGTGAATTGTCATCACTTTCTACACTCCTACACTCACCTCTGGGAAACTGGACCGCTTGGACCTCAAGAAGTTTGTTTTTTCAATTTCTATTACTATGTCACCCCCTCCCTGCCTCAGTTCTCAATATCAGGAAGTTCAGATAATCCAGCTGACTTCTCTTCATAACTCTCCCTTTAATTTAATTGTCCATACTGAGAAACTCTGTCCAATAAAGGATCTCCAATCCTTGTATATTCTAGAAGTGTGATGGGAATTATGGACCATTTTTCAAAAGAATTGAAGATATCCATTTATATAGTGAAAGGTAGAACTGGAGTTAATCTGACTTAACCTTAAATTGAGTCATCTAGGAAAATAAACCCAAAGGTAAAGCTACTCTTACTCTGTGAGCCACCACTTTTTCTCCCTCTTTCCTTCTCCCTCTTTCCTTCTCCCTTCCAAAAGGCATGAACTTGACAGAATGGCAGAAAAAAAGATCAAGAAAAAACAAGACACCACTACCAAAACCCTCTACCACAAAAGCCAGCCCTGAAAGTTTGTTGTGATGTCAGCAGGAAAAGCAATATCAGCTTCTGAAAAATGAATATGATGTTCACTTGCTGTCTAGTTCCTCCTCTGCTTGTCAATATTTCTGTTCATTCCATGAGTATTAAACCTGTTTGCCAGAGCCCTTAATGTGACAAGAAGCTGATGCCTGAAAGCACGATTACTTTCAACTACACATTGTATTTAATTTATTACATAACCTGGTATTACTGCTTTCATTGATGAACTGTACAGTGTAAAATGATTATTTGTTAAAGATTTCACTGTAGTAGAGGAAAAAGAAAAAAAAAGAAGGAAAAGGGAAAAATCTTTACTGCTCCAAAAACGCTACTTCAGGTGTTTTTCTGAAAAGATGATTCAGGAATGGGAGTTACTATGAGTACCTGATTTTTGGCTTCACACATTTTTTGCACTGCAGTACACATCCACCTTCCTCCATCACTTAACTCGTTGCCCTTACTGAGACAGCAACAAGCAGCAGAGGGGTAGAGTGAAGCTCTTCCTGATGGGATGATGTATATGTAAGTCTTCCATGCTCTGTGTCATTGAATCTAGGTGGTTTCTTTGGGCAGGACAATCAAGTCTCGCATCTAAGCTTAAGCTCCATCTTTTCCTTTTATTACTGTAATGTGATAAGAGTTTATTTATATCAGTCATTCATAGCGAGAGATTTGCTTTTTGGCCCAGCTATGACACAAAGGTGTTACAACGCTGCACAGGGGCAAAATGAAAGATGAGATTCCTGCCTTGAAAGAACATATACTCTGATTCAAAAAGGTAGGAAAAAAGGGAGTTTATTTTATTTTATGCATATAAGAAACCAAGGACCAGAGACATATTGGAATTAGGGCTCATATTGCAATTTAATTTCAATGAAGATACCATTTCTTTGGCTTCAAATTTGTCCACTGGAGTGGCCTGTGTTTTTATGGGCTCTAAAGGAAGCAGATATAATGCTGATGGTTGAATCACTGGACAATTCCCACTATTTCCCATTTTAGGCTTTCAGTTCAGAGGCAGAAATGACAAGCCTGAAAAACCCATAGTCTCATTTGGGCAAGTTAGTGCGAGAGGCCGTGGTCCTTCTCTGATATTTCAGCTCCCGAGGACAGAACACTGACTTGCAGCTCTGAATAGCCGTCCCAACCTTTCATTGAACCTCTAAGGATGTTTCCTTCCTAATTCTAGACCCAGACACAGTGACTGTGAATATTCTGTACAAAACTGATCACAGCAGGAGATGGCATAGGAGCCAAGACATCCCCAGCTGAGTGTCTCAGTAGAGTATTTTAGTCCTAATGCCATCCTCTTCCAGACATACGTGGTTTCAATTTGTTAAGGTGGGGGGAGGGGGTGAAGTTCAGTTTATAGGAAAATGGATAAAAAATCAAAACACAAAGGAGATGCACTACTCAGTCCCAAGTTTTAGAAATGAATTATCTGCCAGTTCCTGAAACCATGATATCAGCTGGGGTTTTCTCTCTGGTTTCATTCAGGTAATACTACAGTATTTTGAACAGAAGAAATTTTGAAGTCTGCAACCTAAATAGAGATGTCCCTCCTGATTAAAAGGTGCACTGCACTTCCATAATACCTTGGGAGAAATGCAGTCTCAGAAGAATTCTTGGAATGGTTTGATACTGAAACAAATGTAATGAAGAATTCAACCTGCTGCTGAGAGACATTTATCTTGCTAATTGGTTATAAACAATACTACTGATGGCATCAATATATGAAATAAGAATTAAGAAATAAGAAAGCCTAGTTTTGGATGCATTTCTGTCTCATGGCTGATTGTAAATACTAGTTGAAGACCTTGTTGTTGGGGCTTTTCTGAAATAGCTCTTTCCCTGCAGAGTTTTTCTTTTCTGAAAGTCTTGGACCTTATGCTGCAGCTTCCCTGTTCATGCGGAACTTCACACAGTCTCCTGATTCCATCCAGCTGTCTGACTCCAAAAAACACAAGCAAAAATTATGGTCATTTTCTTTGCAGGGTTTTGACCCAAGCTCTGTTTCTCTAGGTGAAGGGAAATTTCAGGGGTTAAAAACAGAAATACAAACACAAATGCTCTGCATTTCCCAGAAAGACTTAAACAACGGGAATGATTCAATTTCCTGTTTCATTGCCTTCATGACCCTTGCCTCTTTTTACCTTCCAGATGCCAAAAAGATCTTAACTGGGATTCTGGGAAACATGAGCGATCTGCAGCCTCTGATCACAAAAAAGGAACAGAACAAGGAAAAGAAAAGGAGTAGTAAGAGGAAAGCAAGATAGAATAAAGCAGATAGATAAGCAAAAAATAGAAGAGTTACAGAGATGATAAGATTTCTAGATGGCCCAGAGAGTTGGGCCAATGCCCAAGACATTGGTGTTTATCTGAATAAAGATCTTTCTGCTCTGTCATGTAAGCACAATTTTCCCTCTTTCCCTTTCCCTGGCTCCATTCTCTCTTTCCCTTTTCCCTTCCTTTGCTCTTCAATAGCAATGTCTTCAAAATGAGGTCTCCAGCTTTCCAGAGGGACTCTGGAAAACACGCTGCTCCTCCTGGCAACCCAGCCAGTCCCTCTGACACACGTGCTTATGTACAAATGCACGTCTCTACCTGGCACGGCCAGTCTGTTACCCATTCATATTCTGAAGGATATGAAAGATGCCTCACCGTTACTGTTTTTCTTTGCTTACATACCCATCCCTGATTCTAGCCATCTGAACTGAAATGGGTAATTACAAGGAAAGCTGATATGGGAGCTACTTCTTTTGGTTTTGTTTTTAAAACTCTCCCTCATTTCTGAGGAATTTACCAGAGTTGATTTCTCAATTGCTTTTTTTTATTTCTTTTCTGATGGCTTGCTCTGTGCCGGGGATGTGGCATTGACCTCCAGCAGCAGAACTTGCGCTTTGTTCCCAGCACTGTCCCGAAGCGCTATGCAACTCATTGAAAACCCATTAATTCTGTCTGCGACCTATCAGATTAAAACTTCTCTTCAAATAACATTTCAAATATCAGTTGCTTCACCTTAATATCTTTCTTCCATAACATTTCTCACAGCTCCACATATACACTCGGCTCCCCTGGGTAATTCCCTTTGCTAAGCGTATTGTTGATTCTTTAAGAACACACACTCTGCTCCCTCTTCTGCTGATGTTCTCTAGTGCATCTTGCTCTCCCCTACCTCATCCCCTCTTTCTCTCACCCTTATTCTGATTTTCTTATATGATGAGAAGCAGCAGGTCTTTTCTGCATTTCCCAGAGTCCCAAATTACAGCCCTAGAAGAGACTTGCAGTTACCAGAGACTTCCTACTTGGTCAGCTTGCAAGTTTGCTCAGCTGCGTGTTTGCCAAAACAGCAGCCACTGAATTTGCTGGGGCAATGTATGTAAGTGCACCAAAACATGTTTCTGAGTAACCCTGGAAGACCCACCCCAGTGATTTTCCTACCAACCAACCAAGACATCCCCGTTGCCACTGGACTGACTTCCAAGCCCTTATGGCCAGACTTCAGGGTACAGGGAGGCTGTGAGGTGTTTCACGTCCCACCAACCTCACAGACAGGCCTGGCATATGACTCCACAGCTTTTGTCACAAAGTTGCTGTGGGTGGTAGCTCGTTTTCATTTCCATCCCTTAGCCCCAGAAGTTATGCATGCAGTATGGAGATCACGGCTCAGTACATCCTCTCCTTCCTCAACGGACAGCTTCCGGATTTGGAACAGCAAAGCTTGGGTGTAGGTTTAGTGTCAGTAAGCATGGGCTTGTGTAGGAGAGCGGCAAAAAGAGATGAAAAACACTTGGTGCCATTAGAAGCTCTCTCCTGATGTCATTGAGGACCTTCCAGCCTCTGCCCTGAGGCAGAAATTATCCGATGCCCAGTGGAGTTTGCTATGGTCTCTCCTTTCTGGGTTAACACTTGTCAAAGTGCTTATCTTAACTTCCTCACTCCCTTAACCCTCCTCCTCTCTCCTGCTGCTTGGCTGGCAGAGATCTGTTTCTGCTTTGGTTGGGGTGGCAGGAGGCCGAGGCAGTGCTGACAGACAGTCAGGCTTCATCCCAGGGAAATATAAAGCAGAAAAAGTCAGTGAGAGGAAGCAGTGTAGGCAGCAGGTTTCTCTGCAAAGCAAATAGTGATAACCCATAATAATCATCTCCCACACAGGCAATAAGTCTGTTTACCCAGGACAAGAGATAGAAATGGGAAATATGGTTTAGAGAAACTAAGTACCACAGGGGTGGTAGAACATAAGGGCCCAATCTGGGTGAGATTGCCACCTTCTTGCAGTTCCCAGCCCCAGCAGGGAACAGGACAGCACCCTTGGCCTCATGGCAAAAGTTGGGTGGGACATGGACATCCTGAGCGAGACTTAGGAGCTGGTTTTGGGCCCCCAAGCAATGTCAAACATGGGGGACTAAGGATGCTGTTTAAGAGATCATTCTGAGCTCTTCTGCCTCAGTCTTTGACTTCTGCTAGAGCAACAAGCCATAACCCGAGAACCAGCCAACACACCAGTCCTTTTGCTTCAGTTCTGTGCTCAAGATACTTCTATCCCCGTGCGGATTGAGACTCAGCTAACCTCCATGCTGATTTCCAACTGATGTCTCTCCAGTAAGTCAAAATACCACAGGTTGCAATCCCTGCTGATTCTACAGTATTTTAGGATATGGTGCATCCAAGCATTAACACAGCCAATTATTTTTTTCCTGTGTGACTAAGGCAAGTGGGTTTGGTGGGGCAGAATTATCTAACGTGATCTGAAATATTCAAAAGAAACAGACAGAAGTCTCTGCATGTATTTCATTCAGTGTATTTGGGAAGAGGTTGCCCACAGAGAGGAGGAATACTCCATATGGATGTAAACCTGGCAAGGTGGAATGGACTCAGCTGAGTGAGTAGTTTACAATACATTATTTATCAGAGGAGTTTATCTTCTATTTTTGCTTATGGTATTGCTCAGATCATGATTTTTTTCTTACAGTCCTTCATTATTCAAGCATAGTTGAGGATTTATATACATATATATATACATATATACATGTACACACAAAATCTCCATGGATTTCTCGGAAGAGGTTTTAGTTGGTCTCAGTGTTTCAGTTGCAATGGGTGAGTTGAGTCATATGCCCCCGGTCTTATTTGTAACAGGAGGAAGTTGCAATCACCACTGAATAGCCATGCACATTAATGTTGAAATTCGTGTTCATCTGGAAAAATTCTGTGGTGCCAATGTTTATTGCTGTTGTTGTTATTATTGTTTATTGTATAATAGCAGGAGGAGCTCCATTGTCCCTGGCCTCCTGGTGGACACAGAGGGGTGCGAGACAACTGAAGGAATTTCATTATATGTTTGGAGGATGTATTAATACCAACATTGCCATTATATTCTTTCTGCCTGATATTTTTTCCTGAACTGAATACTTAATTCCTCTTTCAGGATCAGCTTTAGCATATGCAGGGCCCTGTGTGAAATCAACACAGCATACTCATAGAGGAAAATTATATGGAAGGGAGTATTGGACGCTGGAATTATGAAAGCTATATATACATAAAAAAAATTTGGACCCATGTTGACTCTTTTCTACTTCTAGGCATTTACCTAGACCTGGTCTAGCAGCACAAACAAAGAGAGAATTAGTTGGATCTGCTCCATTATGAAATAATCTTAAAAAAATTTCTTTTCTCATTTCCTAATCATTCCATCATTAGTACCTCAGTCAATAGTCAGATTGTGCAATCTACTTCAACATGGTTTTGGAATTTGAAACAGGTAGAAGGATCTTTCACACCAAAACTGCTCCCAAAGGCTGGTGATGCCCTAAATTGAGGTATTTTAAGGGGAAGGATAGCACCCTTAAAGCCAGCTTGCCTTATCCTTCACCACTCTGAGAATCAGAACACAGGAAAATATTTCGCTGTGCTTTTCCTAAAGCCTAGTCCTCTGATTATCACCGGTTTTGGACTAGGGACTAAAATCCTGTCCGTGTTTAAAGCAATAGCAAAACTCAGAAATGCCGATCACATAATAATGTCTACAGTTTCAAAAGGAAAAAGAAAAAAAGGAAAGAGAAAAAAAACCGCAGAGGTACCTCCTATGATGACCAATAAAGCAGCCACAGACTGGAAATCAAGCCCTCTTTGAACAAAAGCTGGGATCCCCAAAATCTAAAGCATACTTCTCAATTAGTCTCTTATGCAAAATATAGGCAACAAATGCTATCTTAAAGCAGCTCTTGCATTTTATTTGCTTGTTTGTTTGTCTGTTTGTTTCCAAGCAGCCAAAGCAAACTTCTCCAGGGACTTGTTTGCTTCCTCTGCAGTCTGGGCTGGAATATTGATCCTGGAGCAGACGCGTGTTTTGTATATGTGTGTATGTGAGCAATGTTGTAGGAATGCAGAAGAGATGAGACAGGCTTGGAATTCACCTAACAGTCCCATCCCCTCCCCACAGCACATCTCCTCCTCCTGTCTCTGAGTTCAAGCTCAGAGAAGCTCATATATCGCCATTGCTTCAAAACCCAGCCGTAATTTTCTGGCTAATGGAAGACGTATTGACAAAAGTTGACATTAAGTGGAACTAATTACACTGTAACTGCTAAATAACTAAGAAATAACTACCCTGTAATTTATGGTGCAGCACGGACTCTGTGTAGCAACTTTCAGAGCCGTTGTATCTGCACAGAGCTCACTGATGCATGCGCTGCAGAACTTTTCCCCTGTCAGTAGGATACAGTCGATGTGAAATTGCCAGCTCTGCAAACACACGTTGCCACGATTAGAGCATAAAGCCAGCCGGGCTTCCCACAACCCATTGCAGCCCTGCTCCAGAGCAGCAGGATAAATGACTGCTAAGATTCTCTTCCCAGACCATTAATTTTATTTCTGGTTTTCATTTAAAGTCCTAATTCCATCTGGGATGTCCTCCCTCCCTTCAAGGTGTGTGCAGGAGTCCATGCCATCTCCTGCATCCCTGAACTGACATCTTCCCATGCGGATACCAAGGACTGGGGTACATGAAAAGCCTGGTGTCCAGCCAAGCTTGCTGCCTGCTGGAATTGTAGCAACTAACCCCTTTACTGAAATAATTTCATCGAACAAGGCATT
Organism: Steatornis caripensis; assembly: GCA_013398225.1. Classification (NCBI taxonomy): domain Eukaryota; kingdom Metazoa; phylum Chordata; class Aves; order Caprimulgiformes; family Steatornithidae; genus Steatornis; species Steatornis caripensis. The sequence goes on along the minus strand of VZSC01013278.1, from coordinate 360,746 downwards.
AACCATACAGCTGAGAGCAGGGGAAGGCATGGTTCACGTTTTCACAAGGAGGATGGGGTATGCCAAGGGACAGGGGGAATCTCTTCCATACATCACTGTCAGGCAGCAATATCAGCATCCAATTCAGAAGAAATGTCTGAAAGTACCTTGTTCCATCTGATCAAACTCAAAATTTCTTAGGGCTCATCATTAAAGTCGATGAGAAAACAGGCGTTCTGTCTCCAGAGAAATCTAGCAACTAAACATTTGTTTATGTCTCAGAAAGGATCAAATCAGAAAATACGGTTTTGAAACATTTCTCTTCAGAAGTTATGCCACCGCCTACTGAAATGCTTCATTTTGATATTATTGAAACACAGCTCAGTACTGCAATACTAGATGGCATGTACATACGTAACCGAATAAAATTAAGATTCTCATACAGAAGTGAAAACAAGTGGGAAATGGAGCAGGAAATAGCCGAAATAATAAAAAATTTAAAATCCATTTTGACTTCAAATTGATTCAACATTTTGCCTTTGAAATGTCATTGGAATTAGAATACTCCAATGAAGCATTCACATTTTTACCTATTACCTAAAGAACAGCCTTTTCCTAGGGGGGAAATGTTCTACAGACCAATTTGCAGCCAAATGCAAACCACAAAATTTTGAGACTGGGAAACCTTCACTGCAGAAGTCAGTACTTTGTGCATTGGTTGTACAGCACCGAGCACAGCAGGGCAGGCCTCCAGGCACCACCTCAACCGACAGCACAAACAACAGAGCTGGCGGTCGGGTTTTTTGCTGATGAGTCCCAGAGGATGTTATATTGCGCGTAAGAAAAATGGAGGATTTGGAGATAATGAGAGGAGGGAGAGAGAAAAATCAGCCTGTGTTGGAGACATGAAGAGAGACAGAGAAAAAGAGAGTGAGATTGTGAAGATAGGCAGTTGGGGAGAAAGAGAGAGGTGCAATTCAGCACCTGCTTCTGCCTGATTTGTTCCACCTCCATTATCATGCACCAGAACAACTCATCCTTCTTTTTTCCAGAAAGCGTAATAATGTTCCACAGGTGAAGGAGTTATCTCAGCTTTTCTCTTTTTCAGCAAAGCTAACACTCAGTACATGAAATAAAGGTTATCTTGAAAAATAGGTGCTGCAACTCGCATACAAAGGAGCCCTTTCCTGTGACAGGGAGTCTTTTCTGAAGGGGTCTGTCAGGTTTTGTGCTTGGGAGAAGAAGGAGAAGAAAATGGAATTGACTGCTTAGTCCCCCTGACAGGTTTCCAAATTGACTTTTGAACAGGACCTGGGAGACTCTCTCACACGCCACAAAGACCAGGTTACCCTGTGGAGATGGCAAGGATGGAGAGGAAGGCAACACTGCTGGCCACACCAGGGTTTAGAACAAAATCCACCTTTCCTATCTCTCCCAAATCAATGAGGCCACGGATGCTCTGAGGGACACAGACCCTGTGTGATTGCAGAATCCCAAATGCACAATAAGGAGAAGGAAAAGACAAATATAACGTGTGCCGTATGTCGGCATGGCTACATAACAACGCCCAGCTGCCCGCGCTGAGGGGAGCAGGGCACCAGCGGTGGCGGCCCTGCCTGTGTGTTCACCTCCTCTGTGCTGCCCATCATCCCGGTGTGGGTGCCCATGCAGGCAGAACGGTGGCTTTTGTGCCTTTTGCTGCACCCTGTTTTATAGCATCCGGCACGACCGGGCCACAGCTGTGGTGCTAGGAGTCTTAGCTCTTACTGTTACTGAAACAACAACAGAATGCATGTTTTGATACATTCTGCTGCTTTGCAGCTGAATCTGGGTGTTTTTAAAAACAAATCTTAAAAGGATCTCTGAAGAGAAGCAGTCCATTTAAACGACTAAATCAAAGATCTGGCTGCAGTTTTTTAATGAAAGACCTGTGTGAACTAATACCTTTGCATTGTGCCCTGAAGCTCATTAAATAATGCACTAAGCCATGCAAAATGATCTACGGAACACTGCACTGTGATTTTTCTTTTTAAGTGTCACTTGCTGATCAGGAGTAAAGAGGACAGCTTCTGGGCGGCATCATCAGGGAACTCAGGTGTTTATTTAGTATTCAGCCGGAATAGGTCTGGGTGTATTCATACCTAATTTCCTTGTAACAGCGCCTGTCACTGCAGTTCTTGGATACCTACAAAAAAACCTTGCAGAAGGTATGTATTTATTTTACTAGCAGCTCCTGTCATTGTGATCAGCGCTTAGGTGAAATACGGATTTTTTTTTTGTTGAGTTTTGTTTTATTTTTAAATAACTGACAATAATTTTACAAAGCTCCAGGAGTTTGTCTGTCTTTACATCAGATTGTTGGAAGTTTCTGAATAGCTCTAATGCTTAATAAAACCTTTGAAGTGTTGACATAGCACAGATATCACACACCTTGGGCTCAGCCGCGCAGCTTTGTCAGTCAAATATTCTCTTGTTTTGAAGGCACTGGACACCAGGGTGGATGTTGGTGAAATGCTGCCATTTCTGGACTAGAAACTGGAGCTCTTTCAAAATCCTTTCCACCCCTCTGAGGATCCCTTCCCATTGTCTGCAGTGAGCTGCAGTTCAAAGACTGTCAGAGCACATAAACATGACACAGTAACTGAGAACATCAAAGAGCATTATGTTTTCCATACATAAAGAGTGACAAGCTGCCTAACTCTTTCTATTAAAAATTCAGACAAAAAAGAAATCAAGAAAAATCAAAGCAACATCTCCAAGAGAGAGTCAGATGCCACATATTTCTGTTACATACATGTAACATTCATGGTATGAGCTGGGCACACATTGAGAAATGATGGAAACGTTAACAGAAACATTTAGTTTCAAAGAACTGAAAAATCACCGTGAACTGGGATCATATTTGGTGAGGAGTTTTGGGCCAAAAAAAGGGAGCAGAAAGGATTCTCAAAATCTCTAAACATGTCAAAACTTTGTTAAAAGATTTTTTCCAGTCTTTTTTATTAAGTCTTTTATATTATCTTGGTTTCACATCAGCATTTTCATTTTAAAAATCAGCTTAAGGGAAAAATAGGTGAAGAGGTTAATTTTGAGAGGAGAACTTCATTTCTTAAGCAAATGTAGTTCTCCAGATTAAACACGGGTTTGGACTTTTCTTTGAATTGTTTCTTTTCCTTTCATTTGCCTTTCAAATATATTTTCAAACTCTAAATTATTTAAAGTGGATTTTGCCCTTTAATATTTTTAATTTTTTTCAAATATATATATATATATATATATATATATATATATATAAATATATAAAGTTCTTAACTTAGCTGTAGTCGCTGATAACTCCTGGAAAAACACGTTGGTACCAACCATTGTTTATACAATACTTGAAAGGGCGTTGATAAGACACCATTAACAAAATGGCCAAAGGGACTGGATAAGGCTCGGGGACAAAGTCTTACATGAGCTTCCACTGAGGCATTGCAACTGGGTCATCGTATACCTCAATTTTCTACCTTCTCTGTCCATCCTGTCTCCCAATCTGATAAACACCAACACAGATTTAAATATCACCTACCGCCTCTTTAGTAAAGAAATGAAGCCTCAGATAGCATTTCTGTGCACAAAATGACTACCTGGAGTTGGCCTCAAGCTTTCTCCTTTTGCAGCTTGTATGCCTCCCTCCAAATCCAGCTGCAACAGCTTTTACAGTGATTATTGAGGTTGCTCCATCCTTCATATCCTCTAAGCTGCATCTAGAAAATCAAGGCCTTTGGGGACTGGCACGGGAGAGACTGAAGCTTGTGCACAGACTATACCCAGCTAATCCAAACCAGAGGCAACTGGCCTGTGATTTAACTTGATTCGATTCTTTTTTCATTCTTCTGTGGGTGGTGTTCTTCTATCTGTTCCTATTTACAAGCTAGGGTTATTTGAAGTGGGTTATTTATTTATTTATGCACTTCTATTATCACAAGAACCAAATTGCAACCTTCAAGAAAACGTGTTTGTGAAGGGTGGTGGCAGCAGGGGGGGGAGCCAACAAATTGAAGTCAGAGAAAGGGGGCTACATCTTTATCAAAAGACAACATCAAATTAATTTCTCTCTGGTTTCAAGAACTCATGTAAAATTTATAGGCTGTTTGTTAATTTTCTTGTAGTGCCAGCAGCATGGGTGTTTGTGATTCAGAGGGAAGGGATGCGAGGAAAAGAGAGAGGAGGAGGCAGAGTAAGGTGCAGCAGCCTTGGCCGGGCTGACACAAGTCCGTATGTGAAGTGACCTTGCTCACGTGTCAAACCTCACGTGCAACACAAACGGGAAGGCAGCGGGAGGGATGCGTTTGGATGGGGGCCCGCAAACTCCCTCTCCCCAGCACAGCCTGGCTACTTGAAATTCAAGCAGTGTCCCCAGCTCTCCGTACAAGGCTGCCCTTTCAACACCAACACAATGACTTCTCTTACGTAACCCAAGAGGCAATTTAGCAGGTTCACAACCCAAAACAGAAGGAGAATTAGTTTTGTATTAACATACCTTCTTTTCCCTCTCCCCACCCTTCTTTGCTGTATTCCTTCTTTATTTTTTTCTGGATTCTGGAGCATCTCTGCGGAAGTGTCTGGGGATTTGTGCCCTTTCCGTCCTCTCGGCAAGACTAGGCAGGCAAAGGGGCCGCGGACTAAGGCAGCTGGAAAAAGACAGGGAGGTATCCCCAGTGTCTTAATCGAGGTGAGAACGCACAGTCCCCACCACTGCTTTACAACAGCAGAGTGATTTTTATTGATGTCCTCAAAAGTCTCTTGCGGAATTAGGGATTTGCAGCTTTCACGAGTTTTTCTGGCTTCGACCAAGCCCATGTTTCTGCTGGAACCACCAGGAGCTGTGGGGAGCAGCAGAGCTGGGGGAGGGATCACCAGCCGGCTTGGTCTGATGTCTGCACCCTTCTGCATCTCAGACCCAGGCAGAGGCTCTTTCAGAAACACTGACAGATTTTTAAAGGATTGCAGTATAATCATACACGTCTTATAACTTAGCAAAGGTTAGTCTTTTCCCCAGCAACACTTACAAGCTGAAGCCTAATGCTAGATTAGCAGCATGAAACAAACAAGCAGAGCTGCAGGAATCATGTGAATTTCAGTTTCATCCTGAACTTTCAAGCTCTCACAGAAACATAAAGCATCTGGTTCTTCATTTTAAAGACATGAGCTGGCAATACTGCAAAAGTTCCCAGTTGAATGAGAGCATGTCTTTTAAAAAAAGGCCTCTAGCCTTAATTTAAAGACTTTAGCAGCCCACCACTTCCCTTGTTAGTTGTCCTAACATTCTAAGAGCCCTGCTATGCAAGCATGTGACTTTTTCTTTCCTTTTTTTTCCTTTTTTCTCCTTCCCTTTTCAGTTTCAGAGTGTGTAACTTCAGCTATCAGCCCAGGATGCTCACCTGGAGATGAATGCTCCTGGACTTGTATCTGATACCCAGTCTCCCATTTCCTTACTAGCCAGAAAACAGGTGTGCAAAACTTGTCCTACACATGTACCGGAAATGATCAAACCAACGGAAGATAGAGGTTAGATTAGACTAGATTGATATGGAGAATAGATTAGTTTAAGAAATCATCCATTGTTCCCCACTAGACTATTGATTTTACACCTGCTTCTATCAAGCTATGTTATCGTTACGCAGAAATAAGGAGCGTCCCTGCCTGGGATTTAGGGTGTGCCTCCCTCCGCTCCTTCCTGCCACGAGAGGGGGGCAGTCATCCTCACGGCAGCTCATAGATGGGAGGAAGAGCGTGCCTGCCAGCCAGGGGCAATTTCTTTCCTCCCACGGCTATGGAGAGGAATGCTGTGCTTTATAAACACACTTCAAAGATGCCACACTATTAAAAATACATGGACATCATGTGGATCTAAGCCAAATACATATGGCCTTTGATTGCCTGGCATTTCCAATTCATACAGGAACATTACTGCGATGCATTATTGATGATCAGTAGCATTTCACTGTCTCAAACTAAGGACACCTCTTCCCCCTTCTCCCTTCCTTGCATGCAGCACCCTTCGCTCAGAGACTGAACAGTTTAATTAAGCCATGATTAACTGTATACGCAATTCTGACTGTCACTGATTTAGCTCTGGAAATGCTACTGCTGCGAGTTGAGCACTGCGCTGTCAGAGAAGCGGCCCTGCTCGCAGGGTAGCTCACCCTCCGGGTGTCTCATCTGCTCACCACGCGTGCCAAGGCACAGCTGTCCAGCTGGGTTTGGCTGGCGGGCGCCGCAGCGCAGCCAGAGCCATTTGTCGAATCGATGCACCCGCACGATGCTCCACGGGGGAGAGCATGGATAAGGCACGCAGCAAATGGAGAGCAGGGAAAGGGAGGCATTTGTTCAGCTTGAAAGGGCTTGAGACTGTGGGAGAGGAGGTGGGTTGTGCCATGGGCTGCTGGCTCAGGCTAGAAGGGTAGCGATGGCAAAAAGCCTCCCTGGCTCATCCGCATGGTAGTGGTTGGTGTTCACCACGCTGAGAGCTTCCCAGCTTGCAGCCCTGCGGGGATATCGCACTCCCTGGGCGCTGCTGTGGGCTGCAGCTCAGCTGGACTGTCCTGCATCAGATGCTGGAGTTTTCCTGGACAAACTCACATCTCTCTTCTGCTTTGGAAAGCTTAAGTATCTTGCCCGTTCTCTCCCTGGACATCTTGGCCACTCCTTGCTTCCCTCTTCCCTGGCCAAAAGCGCAGTTTGACCCTGTGCGTCGCATGCCCCCTGCATGCTGGGTACATCACACTTGCCACTGACGTGCCATCCCCACACGCGTCCCTGGCTGCTCTGGGGAAATTCCACACAAAAATGCTGGCACCTCTCCGGCTGTCATTTTGTTATCAATTCCTCACTCTGACTCAGTCTCCCTCCCCCTTTTATTATTTTAAAACAGGAATTCTCCAGAAGCAAGAATTTGGGAGGAGGAGATGATTGGGACAGAAAAAAGCAGAATCATTACAGCAGAGAAACAGTTCTTGAAACTTATTAGCTCATGACTCATCTCTCTGAAAGGAGCTAATACCTTAATTTCATATTTCTCTGCTCAAATGGAGACCAAAGCATAAACTGAAATGAAACTTTACACTAATGGCTTCTTAATTACGCCCATCTAAAAGCAATTACCTGAGGTTTAACAGATACAAAGTTAGGGTTGATGCGGTCACTAGAAGGGAATTGTGCAACAAAGTTGTCTGGGAAGAGATGGGCTGCGGGGAGGTGTAACAGCGACGTACCACGGCCAGGCTGCCTCTGCTTCCCCTCGCTGTGCCCTGACGCTGCAAAGCAGCTCAGCCGTACTGTCTTGCAATCTCCCTACGAACACGTGTGTAACATCAGCCAAGCATCCACATTCCTCAGGAATCTGCTTGCTTTTACCATATTGGAATAGAAATTCATATCATAAAATTCCAGCATGGAGGACCTGGCAAATGTGGTACCAGCAATGGGTGGGAGATAGGGTATGGGGAAGGGCAAGTCTCTAGGAGTCCAGACCTCCTGCATCCTAACTCCTGCCTGATAACCCTTCTTTCTGCCGCTTTCACACCTGCAGGAGGAGAATCATTCCTACCAGTCTCACGGTGCATTTTAAGAACTTCTTAATACTTACTGAAGGTTTTGAAATTATCCACAAAAAGTCACCACAGGAGAATAAGGTGGTGGCATTGCTGTTATTATTAGAACTATTATTACTACAACTGCAGGTAGATTTCAGCTGTGGTTTTGTTCACAGTTTAACGGTTTGGCACTAAGAAAGGGACTTCAGCAAGCTGGTTGAGTCCAGGACTCTGCGGTAACTGTGAAGGTTTCCTGTACAATGTCTGAGAGGAATTACCTGCCAGGAATGGGATTGAGCACGGGCAGTACACGGTGCTGAGAGCCACAGAAGCAATAACCACCATGCAGGTGGATTTTAAATCTCACTTGCCTCTAGAGCTTGGGTCTGAGCTGCAAAAAACCAGCTCCCTCCCTTCAAGGTTTACAACCAGAAGCCTCAAATGGATGCAGATACTTTCTTTCCCCTGAAAAAAAAAAAGCCTGGGGAGGAGTCATTCCTTCCCTTCAGAGCACTGGAAATGGAGGGCTAGGTGGTGCACCCCACCTCAAAGGTGGATATATATTTTTTTTAGAGATTGTTTATATCGAAAAGAAAAACAGTCTTTGCAGCAGGAACTGGAATTTGCATCCCCTTTCCCACAGGCCGCTTCGGTCACCACGGACATAGAATCTACGTCCTTGTTCTTTTATTGTCATGCTGGTACTGAACACAAGTCTCAGTGAGACCTGCCAAAATCAGTGCTACGGACTCCCAGGCCAGCCCAGCTTGTGAGATGGACACCTCTTTCTTTTCCCGAAAGAGCAAGAAAAATCTTCTCCTTACTGTTATACCCTGGTAGGATCATATCCTAGGAGGCGAAGGAAAATTATTTAACTTCGCACAGGAAAAAGTAATAACTAAATGCAGTCTTCTGTGTATCAAAAAGATGCTGCAATTATTGAACTACTGGCTAAAAGGAGGCAGTGAGGCTGTCTTCCTCCTTGACCACAATTTTGGTTAGAGCATACAGTGTCTTTGGAGCAAGCCTGATGGCTTAGGCCTCCCTAGTCACCTCAGAAAAGATCTATCCACTGTACCAGCACCAGCAGAGCTCGGCATTGCTACGTCCCTGGCAGGAGGCAGGAGACAGCACTGCTGAGGCTGGGCAAACTCAGGACACGGGACCATCAGAAGGGGAGAGGTTTTGGAGCTCATTATTTTTGTTTCGGATACACAGGGTGGGGCAGGATAGCAGCTCTTAAGTTGTCTCCCGCTCCCATCGCTATCGCTGTGGAGAAACGACCGTAAAGATACCAACTAAAACGTGCATAACAAAGGCAGGGTTCAGGCGGCAGTTTGTAGTTCACATACAAGCAGCAGTGCCAGCCACAGACCAACCCCCCAGCCTTGCAGAGGTCTTGCACCAGCTAGGGGCTCTGTGAGGGAGGCACAAATTTTGGGAGGAGTAACCACAACTCACTGTCACGTAGCCCCCCTGGCACGAAGTGCTCCCCAAGCCTGCCCAGCCCCGGCAGACCACACGGAGACCCACCGACAGCTGTAGGTATCAATCACCAAACACTCAAGCACCCATATCATTTTGTGGGGCCTTGCATGGTATCACGCAACTGAATGAGATAATACAATTATTGGATAATTAGAGTCATCAGAAAGCGTTCTGCAATGGCAGCCTTTTAATTGACTTTCCCATTAACGGATAATGATCAGGCTCTGCCTCCTGCCAGGACGACCCCACACTTCTCTTCCCCCCAGGGACAAGCAGTTGACCTGAAAGCACAGCTGTCCTGAGTTTATTCATGGCTAACTTATCCTTCCAGTTTGGTCAGAGAAGCAACAAACTGAGACTAATAGAAGGAAAAGAGATGGTTTCTCAAACTGGCTGCAGGGATAGGGAGAGAATCTGTCCAGAGCAGGCTCTGATTTAGCAGAGTTGGATGAGACTTGCAGCCCCCTCTGTACCAGGGCAGCCCCTGCGACAGGGCTGGTGCAGCTGTACATGTAGCAGCAGATGCAGTTGCACAGCCCCATCCTTCTCTTGTCAGCTCAAAGCTCTCCCCAGCGCTAGCCCAGGATCCTGCTTGCTTTCCTCCCCTCTAGTCTGTTTAGCAAAGAAGTCCAGAGAACATGAATTCAATTTCACAGCTTCTTTCAGGGTGCCAAACACCTGGTGTTTCTTTGCACTGGAACTAAAGCAAAACATGTCCATCATATTTCATGAAACGTAACTGGGCTTAAAGCTCTTGTTGTGGAAGAAAACAGTTGAATTATCTTTTTGAGTTGGTTTCTCTCCAGTTAGAAGTGATTTGCTAGCCTCACAAAGACCATCAGACACCCCTCTGTTGGAAACTTTCTCAAAACAATGCACACTGTGATGCCTTGGCATAACAGGATCTTCTCATGAGAAATATTTAACCCACGTGCTGAGCTCTCATTTGGGTACTGAGCACTTGGGAAAAAGGCAGAAGCTACAGTATTCAAGCACAAATCTTGGTTAGGATTTTAAGTGCCTTTGTGATCCATCGAATAAATAAGTTTTTCCAGCAGCAGTGGGAAGAAAGCCAAGTTTTCTGCTCTTCCTGTAGCCCGGTAACCTGGGTTCCCCACTAGTGCCTCGGAAAAAACTCCAATTCCTCTTGAGTTTAAAGCACTGATGGGGCAGGAGGCAGCAGGTTCATTAGCTAAACAGCAGCCATACAGAGCTGGTAACTGCTGTACTCGTGCATCAGTCAAGAGCAGTGCTAGTTTCAGGCTCTTTTCACTGCCAGCTTCACAAAATGGGTTGGAGTTCCATAACTGTTTCTTTTCCTACTGTATAAAATGTGCTTGAAACTGCCTAATTTATGTAAAAGTTGCTTGGGAAGGACTGACAGACGAAGAGAAAGAGAACATGACTGTGGAAGCTTGGTTTCCTTAGGAACCAATTTAAAAATAAATGAACTTTCTGCCAGGGATGTGACGCTACTCTCAAGAGTCCAGTGCTTTCTACTTCTGTAATTGCAGCTTTTCCTTTGGTGTGGGAAAGACGTGTTGTCCTCACTCACATGGTTTAAAAACTGTAATAATCTGAAGGAGAGGATTTAGTAATATGCACCAGTTGAGATGTTCTTGGATCAATTCAACTGATAAATATCAGTGCTGAAATCTGCAGAACCTGATTTATACCACTTGAAGACCTGACCTTCTCTGTTTCTGGAAAAAGAGCAAGCAGCAAACAAATATCTTCTGGTGCATTGATTCACTTTCATTTCAGAGCATTAGCTGGTAAATGGAACTCAATCCAGATGGCTGTAAATGCAAATTTGAAACCTAAGCTAGAAGGCTTTGTGGGAAGATGCTGGTTATGAATTCCTGAAGTGAGCTGGTCCTAAGGACTAGCCAGGAAGGAGGTGATGCAGGCGTGCAGCCAGCTCGCCAAACTGTCAGCAACTGGGATCTCAAGACATCCCCAGATTGCATAATTAGTCTAACTGTAAATCAGGTGTATTGATGCTATACTGACCATAGGCCATTATAGGAGCACAAAAAGACATAGTATTGGCAAAACAGCTTAGAGGTACCTCATGAAAACTAGTATACAGATGTCTATATGTTCTACTGTGTTCACTGTAGTCATTTTTCGTTGAGGGCTCAGGGCGTTTTTTGTTGAGGACTCATCCAACATAGCTGGCGGGACCTGGGATGTGCCCCTACAGTGTGGCATAGGCAACTGGTGGGACATGAAAGAATATGAAGAACTGTCAGGATCTGGTTTTTTATTCCTTTTTCCAGACAGGTGGATAAAGACAGAAATAATCCCAACCTCTGTCCTTCCTAACTGCAGGTCAGCAGATAGAGTAAGTGACCAGTAATGCAAAAAGCTCCAGTTAAGCAATAAAGAAAAACAGAAACAGTGACCAAACTGTGTTTCTCTGGCACATTATTTTACTGTCTAGACTGGTTGTCAGATGTTGTTTTGTTGTTCTGTATGCCTAGAGGCCATACCAAAGCTGGGATCCCCACGTACAGACTTTACTTAATGAGAGACAATCCTGGCCCCAGGGATCTGGAATCAGAATAGGCAGGACAAACAAATGGAATAAAGTCGCTGTCTTCATCCTGCATGTGCCAGTGGAAACAGGACCCTAAAGAGATTAAGTGGCTTGCCTGAGGCCACCCAGAAAACCTGTGGCAATGCCAAGGTAAAAACAAACACACATTCTCTGAATTCTAATACTCAGATTAGTCTCCAAAACTGATACATCTCCCTATTTCCAGAAGAATCCAGGGAGATCCCAGTTAAGGCACTGCCACTGTTCTCCTAAAGCTGCTGCTTTTCTTTCCGGAGAAATCCAGTACATCAGCTTTCTCCTTCTTTACAGAGCCTACAGATGGTTTATTACCTCCCTGGAGTGGGCGAGATCCTTCCCTGAAGGCACTGGGAGGAGACGCTTGAAAGGGGTGAGGGGAAGAAAAGTCGCCAGCCTTTCTGACGCTGGAATGTAAATAGTGTTTTGCAAAAGAGCCATTTATCAGTGAAATTATAGAATCTGTTTGAAGATTCCCCTGGAGGACACACTAAAAAGATGGCTTGTACAGAACTTAACGAGAGGTTTCCTGCAACACGCCTGGGCTTCGTGTAGGCAGGAGCACTTTGCTGAGAATTAAATCTGCGTTGGAAATGTTAATAAATGCAGACACATGTTCTTGTTTGTAAGACGCGCTGTGCCTCCTTTATTTATTTCCTTCATTTCATTCTTCTGAATGTAGCTACAGTGCCAACCCCTTTGCCTGACACATCCCTGGGGAAAAAGTTGCCGTCTCTCTTATTTCCATCCCTTGGGCTGTTCCACAGTCCTTTAAGCCTGTTGTACTGCTACCGAGCCCCTGGCCAGGAAGCACAAAGGTAACCACAGGGGACTGGATGATTTAGTTTCTGGGCAGTTATCAGCTTTCATAAAGAGCTGACACAAAGAATAAGGAGCATAGACTCAAGATGAGCTGAGGCAAAACTTTCCTTCCAGTCAAGGCTGCGGAAAGGATTCCCCCATCTGCTCTGCTAGCAGAGGGATGTAAGGGAACCAGGACTGGTTTCCAAGCAGAGATATCCACCTGGATTGAATCTCCCTCTCCCACGGCAGGAGCCCTAAGTGCATCCCACACAGAACAGCTGATTGGGTGTTTCTGCTGTCTGGAACACAGGGATGCTCTCCAGCCCAGGAACAATTGAAAAAATAAAGTAAATTTTCTTCCTCACTGGAAGAAACCTGAACAGAGTAATCAGCTTTTAACAGCCCTAATCTTTGACAAGACTCAGACCAGCACCTTGGCCCATTTGTACCTTCAGACAAACCCTGTGAACTGCCTGAAAGATTGAAGCCAGCGCTAGATGGCCTGCCCCATGCATCTCTTTTTAGCTGCTGAACACACCCCAGTGAATTCATTCAAATATTATCCATTTACTTCCTCCTTTTTCTATTCTGTCAGCTCCACTAGGAAAGAGCTTGGTCTGATTTCTAGAACACAGTAGGTGCTAAAAGCTCTGCAGGTCTCTGTGGAGGTGCTCATGTTCCGTGAATATCAGATATTTCTGTTTAAGATCCCAAATCAAGCATTCATAGAAATTCCTTTTTTCTGTGGGGAAATTCAAGCCCAACTGAATCAAATATGCATTCAAGAGAAATAAGATATAGCATCTAAGAATCTATAAAAATTACACCTTCGTTTCTACCAGCAGTCTGCCAGGTATCCCTTGCCCCCTCCCCACAGCAGTGGATGGCATAAGAGGCTACAGAAGGCTCACCCCGGCCTCTCCATACAGACCCTTTAGCATCTGCCTCCTCATCTGCCCCTCCTCTGTAACTGCATTCCTCCACACAGACCATTAATTTGATCAGCCCCTTCCCTATCAATTCCTTGTTAACCATCTTGTCAAGACGGTTAATATTCTCCCTTCCCTCCCACCTCGCGCAGTCCTCCAGCAACCCCTTCCCCTCAGCCCAGCCTTTAAAGGCATCTCTGGGCAAACCCCGCCACATCCCTCCTGCTAATGCTGTAACTGCTTTCACGCTCTCTCAGGCTTCAGTCTGAAGCAGGTTCCTCTCTCTCTCTCTCTCTCTCCCTGTTTTTCTACTCTTTGTTGGCCCTATTTATTACAGAAAGAGGCAAAGATTAATTAACCAGACCCCCATGTCTGTCTGAGGGCAGTTCAGCCCGACTCACAGGCCCAGTGAAATCCAGGGCAGCCGATGACTGAAACTCAGCCTTGGCACTAATCTTTTTTTTCAGTTCATATTATTCCCCCTTTCTGTAATTTAATTTACAACATAATTTCATATTCCTGTTCTAAAGCAGGAGAACTTCCCTCTTTATATGTACATATATTTTTTTTTATCCTGTCAGGTTGGATTTGTGTCTGATTTTATTTTATTTTGTTAAACAAGGAAGATGAAGTCACTTTGTTTCCTTGAATACAGCAGGAGGATAAATCATTGCTGGAGATGTGCTGAGGCATCTTTCCAAACTGCGGATCTTAAGAGGGGATGGAAGAAAGTGTTTTAATCAGGCATTTTGGCACCTGAGCCTGAATGAGGAATTGCCTTTGAATGTCTGGAGTATTATATCCTATATCCATTGAAGTATATTACCACACATTAACAAGTACCGATTTTAGTGTTCCTTCTGGATCTAGGAGAAATATTTACAGGTGCATGAGGCTGCTGAAGAGGTCAAAGACCTTCATTACTTTATTAACTAGTTCTTTTCTGATGAGATTCTTGTTCACATCTGGGAATCGGAGTCCACAACGAAGCACAAATAAACAGCTGTGAGAATGACCACAAACTAGTGGCAGGCAGATACTCAATAAGGGGTCTTGTGGCCCTTCCCAAGAGGCTTTTCAGTGCACTTTCCAGGTCTTTCACAATTTGAGTAAATTTAGTAAGGAAAAGAGTTGTGAAGTTAGTGCTTTGCCATGGACGAGGAGCAGAAAAAAATTAGCCACTCCCCCGCCCCCCCTTTTTCTCCCCTCCTGTTAAGACAGTATCAGACAAACAAGCCTCCAACTAAATGAAAAATCCACTTTCATTGTATACCATATTTTGTCTTTGCCTAAAACTTTGTGATACCTGTTTACTGTTCAAGATTAAGTTTAATCTCCACCAAAAAAACCGGAAACTAAAAGGAAAACTTTTTTCCTATTTAAAAACAATAGGGAAGAATCACGAATTTTCAAAGCAATCCAGTGCTTTGGAAAAAAAAAAAAAAGTTCTCAAATTAGCACTCAGTTCAGGTGAGAAGTTTTCTAGGAAGATTTTAGAGAGGATATTACACGATACTTTGACTTGCCCTTCTTCTAGCAACTCTGGCACTTCCTGTCTTGCCTGACAATTTCTTTATTACAAAGAGATGAGTCTTCTAGCAGAGGCCAGTTGTGTTATCATGGAGTGTGAGCATCCTTAAGCACCAGTAGTACAAGCCAGGTATTTGTGGCTAAGAAATCAAATTCTTTTCACTTTGATGCATGTAATAATCATGCCTACTGGTGAAAGCTATTTATAAATACTCTTCCCACAGCCAGCAATACTGCTTCTTCCATTTTGCAGAGGGAATCACCAACACCATTTCAAAGAAGGTGGTTGCAGCCACTGCCAGCCTTAGGAAAAAGAACTAAGATCACCTTTGTGTCAGCACTGAAATGTCTACTACAGGGGACATTTTCATATCATTGAGGTCAATAGTATTTTTTTCTTTTCAAGTGCTCTAGAGACTTCTTTGATGATACATCTTCCCTACAGACTGAAAGTTTTAGGCATTTGAAATTTTGCTCAATTTTTCTTCGTAGACAAATTTCTTTACCACTTACTTACATCCTACCTGCTATAATTTGTTCCTGAAATATCAAGAAAAATGTGTTACCATGATTGTCAAAGGAAAAGCAGGTTATGTCTTCAAGGTCTGAGCCATCTCTCAGCATCAAGATAGTCCTCTGGCCGTCTTTTTGCCTGGCCCCAAGAATACGGCTCCATTTCTGTGACTGTGTCACTTCCAACACCTCTGTGCAAGAGGTCTGCAAGATCAGCTTTCCCACCAGATTTTATTTGATGGACCCTGCCTCAGGTTCTTGCATTAAACCCAAAAAGGGGGTTAATATCATGCTAAATGGCTTCCATCTCTATTCCACCATCTAGACAATTGATTCATCTCAGGCCAAGCCAGTGTGACAGATATATCCATCCATACAAGTACATTTCCCAGGTGGGATGGGCTGTAAATGAATGCACCAGATTGCAGCTGACACCCACAATGCTGATTTTCCCCTCTCCTTATAATCATAATGGAATCTCAGCAATAGAGATGGATTTGCTAATTTCCATCTCCTCTCACTTTCTCCTTTAATCACTGTCAGGCATAAATTAATTTCTGTTTAAAGAGCTTTCAGGTAGAGATTCTGTCATTGCACAGAGCACTTAAAGGTCGTAAATCAGTGTAATCCCACAACGTTTCCTTTCCAATCTGAGATTTCAGAACATGTAAATATGAGTCATCCAAGCGATGTGACAGACTTTTTACTTGGGGTAGGGGAGAGAAGGAAGAAAGTTGAACTCCTAGCGTGAGACTTCCAAAAGGAAGAAGGTTGAAAACTGTTACTAAGTCACTTGAGTGCTGCTGCTTAAATTCCCTTCTCAGGCCTGCAGATATCCCACCTCTGTCAAACAGCATATCTAGGAGTACAGTATTGTGCTCGTGTCCATTGAAAATGAAGAAAGCACACTGTCCAGAGGACAGTTCAGCCCTTGCAAGGCCTAAATTACCGCCTAGAGGACCCTGTCTTTCCTCACTGCTTCTGAGGCTAACATTACTTCTCAAATGATGTGGTTTAAAGGTATTTAAATGTAGGCAGGGCGTATCTGAACTCAGCATGCTGCACTGAATATATATAGGCTGGGGGAAAGCAGTAAGCTCCCTTAACTAAACCAGAAGGAGTAAAATCATTAAGAAAAGATATTTTCCTAAAAAATGCTAGTGAATAAATTATCATTCCTTTTCATTAAAAATTCAGTGGAGATGAAACTGTGTGCGGCGATAATGAGCAAATGTTTATATTTGCAGAGAAGTGTAACTGCATAGATAGAAAGTTATTGATTTATCCACAGCTTTAACACATTTGGTGCAGCTGCTTGGATGGATGTCTGTCCAGCTGGCTGCACAACTAGCAAAGGAAGATCTGTCACATCCTTAAAAATGGGTACAACTCATTAAAAAAATATTTCCTGAAGGAATTTAAACTATTTTTCAGTGTTCTATGCAGTTATTCATTTAAGAGAAGCAAATCGAAATTTACATCTGTGTAATTACATCTATGTCATTTTCTCCTACTCCTGAGTTTTCAAACAACAGAAAATACAGAGAAAAAAAATGCCACAAACATTTCCTCAATGTTTCAGCTTGTCTGAAAGTTACTTTTCATCACCAAAACCACTGACAAATTAAAAATTATTTTCCAATTTTTCTGTTTATCCACTTTTTTCAATCCTTACCATAGAACAGGTTATTTATTTACCTATACCAGCACCACTTACTAGCAGGAGACTGTAGGAATACAGGAATTCCAGAGACAATTTCTCCACCTGCCCACCACCCCCCCCACACCTTGCTACTCCGTGTGCCTCTCCTTCATAAGGCCTGGTTTTTCCAACCCAGCCATCCTTGGTTGTCTGCCCTCTGGGTTTCCAGACCTTCCCTTTCAGTAGCCCTTCTTCTTTCCCCACGCTTTCCTTCTCCATCAGCGTCTGCATCCACTGAGTCTCCCATGGCCCAGGCTGCCCTCGTCTCGCAGGATATGAGGACACTGGCTCAACCTCCCAAGCTGTGGCCAACAGCAACGCCCTCTCCTTTCCCCATCAGTATTGTCTTTAAGTGTTTTCAAACGATGCAGTTTCCAGGCTCCCAGGCAGCCAGTTGGCACCCTTTCAAATGAGCCACTGAATGGCAAATGCAGAGATACACTGGGATAAAATGAGCTCCTCTTATTGATTTTCCAAACCAATATGGCACTGACGCTGCCTCTTTGTGCCATTTCCCTCCTCTGCCAGGAGGCATTCACACCTCTTCCATCATTTTAATTAGACATTACACCTGACACAAATGCCGAGTTGATTAACCTTAAAGGAGCTGAATAGTTTCTCTGATCGTTAACACAGGGCCCCTGACATACTATAACTCATGCTAACATGTGCTGTTGCACAAACTCACAGCTTCTTCAGCTCACTCTCCAAAGCCACAATGCAATGTAATAACATCTACAGAGAGCTTTTTATGAGGCTGTCTCACATAATAATGCTATAAAAGCAAGATTTAAAAGATAGATTGCCCTGGACTCCACAGACTTCACTTCTTAATGTTTACATAAATGCACCTTTTCTACGGTATTTTCAGGTAACAGGCCTTCCCAAGTCATGGAATGCAAGGCAACTTCTCCCAGAAGTGGCTCTCAGCAGGAAGCAGACTGCTCTGGCGGGATTCTTCCACCACTTCCCCAGCTCCACCTTTGCTCAGGCAGAGGACAGGAGGCACAAAGCAGCACGTAAAGACTCATTTGCTACAACCACAGCCCTCCCGGGAATTCCTCATTTGCAGAAAAAGTCTCCTCCATGAACAGAATCCACCCAGCCTTAATGTACTTTTGTTATACCACACTAAAGACAAAAGGAGAAACATTAAGTTGTGATATGTTTAAGAGTGTTGCCAGAGGAACTGTTTTCCTGCTCAGATATGACTCCCTGCTCTGTGCAGCTACACGCTTTAATTTGCCCAATACCGGGATAAGCCTAAATCAGCCACTGTCTGACATAGCCCAAGTACAACTGAATCATTGCTACCCAGACAAGAGAAACCATTATTTGTACAAATGTCATTTTATGCCTGACAGCCTCACAGAAGGAACGTAGCCCAAGCTGCACCAGTGCCAGGCTTCCTGGTCCAGCTACGCCATTTGGTGGCACACGAGGGCTGACTCTCAGCTATGGGCGTGATGTTATGCAGGATTTTCCTGCTCACACGTCAGTCAAATCAGATTCCACTTTTGGAAACAGCAAGAAGAGAACTGATCCTTCTTTGCCAACAAAAGAAGGAGAAGAGATAAGAGATTGTGAATCTATCTACCTATCTGTGTTGGAGGGAGGAATAAGCTGAGGGGGTTGAGGAGAGATTTGGTATGGCTTAATTGATCTGGGATGAGGAGATACTCCTCATTCAGCATGCAGAGCTCCACAGAGATTGAGAAACTGCTGGAGATGTATGAATTCTGACGAGGTCCCCCCATTAGTCAATCGGCAGCACTGATTTTGCTGTGCCTCCCTCTTTCACTTGTTTGTTTATCTATGCCCTGCATTAAAACCTGTCAAGGATGCAAACAAGACAATGTTTTTTGACTAGGCTGCTCAACTGACAATAAACCAGGGCTGGGAGAATTCCCACTTCCAGTAAAGCAGAAAGAAGGTGTGTCTGGTCCTATTAGGATACAACTAGGGTACGTCATTAGGAAAGGAACTTTCTGGATTGCCTGAAGATGTCCACAATACCAGGTTGATGCCGCCTTGAGCATCATCTTAAGTTCGGAGTTCCCCACCATCCATACAGTTCACACAGGCTTAGTTAGGAAGAGTGCTGTAGCTTCATGGAGGAGCTAGCTGTCTTCACTGTGACTAGAAAGTGCACAAGCCATGGAGCTCATGCTTAAGTCCAACCCTAACTTCACACCCTGCACACATACAGAGAGAGTAGTCCTAAGGCAGCAAGGACTTTGTGTTATTCTTTTGTGGTTTGTTTACCTGGATTTTGGAAACAGAAAGGCTTTGTTCATGCCTTTCAAAAAAAACTGCTGACAACATAAACTCAGATGTTAGCAGTCAAGACAGGCTTCTGCTGTGAAGTCTGGGATGTATAAGGATGAGACAGAGCTGATGCATTGTCGGGATCGCCTCATTGTTACTCCACGTGCTCCCCCCGGCATCAAAGATGTCTTGCCAGACCCTTTTGCACAGGACTCCACCTGCTAAGCAGCAAGGAAATGGATGGAATACAACAGTCTTCTCTTGCTTTCACATAACTGGCTTTGTTGAGGTCTGTCCAGTTCTACCTCCTAGGCAAGGAGCCCACAAATCATACATTTCAAATTTTAAAAAGCCTGCTGCCATCTTGCATAGCAGCCCAGCAGAATGAAGTGAGAGTGTAGCCACAGCTGGCTGCTGAGCAGCTTTTCTTTGAATTCCTTCTCTGCATCAGGCAGGCAGATGTCTTGCCAAGCTGAATGAGCACAAGTGGAAAACAGTGAACACAAACACATCTGTGGTGGTGTCAGACATAGGAAGACGTTGGTGGTGTAAGATGACAATATTGTTCAACCCTCTTCCCACTAAGAGTAATGGAACTATGTTCTCCAGGCATCAGTAGAGAGAGAGGAAGAAAAACTGCTGTGCAGTCTGGGGGATAGCTCAGGCTGATAGATACCAGAAAGGCTCAGTTGTATGTAGCAAGCCTTGTATTACACCTGCCTGCCTTCCCACCAAGCTAGAGCCTCTCTGAGCAAACGGGGAAGTTGAGGCATGGGCATGAGTATGTCAAAATGCTGGTGTTGCACAGGGGCAGCGACACAGACCTGGGACGTGTGGAGAGATAGGAGGGGTTGAGGAATAACCACTTGTAGAGTTTACATTCGCCTGAGCCTCCTTGTGTTGCTTTGCATGAGTGTGCAACACAGGAGAATAGCCAAACTGTGACTAGGAGTCACTTGTCATGAAGGGTTCCTGATTGTGCCTTTTCTGGAGGGAAGGAAACCACATAAGTAATCACATGCTCTTTGTGCAGGCCAGGTATTTTCCTTCGTGGAGAACAGCTCCATCTTCCTCTTCTCTCCTCCACTCAGGCAGCCTGCTGCAGAAAGTCTCCTTCTTTCCCCTGTTTGCATAAGCAGTGATGCAGCCATCCTAATTATCAAGGGAATCCACTGCTCTCCCCTTCTAGCACCTCCCCCCTAGCTGCTGCTCTTTCCCTGCTACAGGTTTTGCTGGCAGATGGGACTGGAGCCTCCTCAGCCCACTGGCTCTTCCTTGAAGAAGAAGAAAGTGACAGCCCTGCAGGCAGTCGAAAGCAGCCGAACCATGGCAGCATGACTAATCTATCAGTCAGTAGCATCCCAGAGCCCTGTATCAAGGTTGTGCTCACACAGCCAGCTTCGCTGGGGGGAAAGAGCGTGCTGAGTGTGGACTGGGGTGGAGGGTGGGGGTGCTGCATTATTGACCTTGCATGGATCAAGTATGCCGCCCCTCCACTGCTGAGCTGTGGAAACTGTCGCTTAAGTCCCTCCTTTTGTACTGCAATCAGGGAAAGTTACCTCTGAAGCATCCAGTTGTGGGGTAACCAGACAGCAAAGATATTATCAAGCTCATACATATGGAAGGCTGACCTTACCAGCTCTACTCAGTGTTTGCTCTGCAAATCAGATATGATTTGCAATCAACCATGGCCATGCTTTTCTCCATTTCACCCTGAAGTCCTGTCCTTACAGCACTGCTTACATGTGTTTTTAGCCATGATTTTTTTCTTTATCTATCCTACTTTTATCCCCTTAGGCCATTACCTCAGCAAATTAGCAGTTGCCCACAATGCCTTTTCTGCCAGATACCTCTTGCTTTGTTTGTGTTAGGATTGGGTCTTTCATGTAGAGAAAGATGGATTTTGTAGTGCTATTTGTCTGCCTGTAACAAGGTTGCTAGCAAAGTCCAGACAACAATAACTGCAGCGATAGCAAGGCCTGTACAGCATGGTCTGGTCTGTATATAGCTTGGTTTTTTACATATATAGCATCAGATGGTCTACCCATGTGATAATCTTTTTCTGTATGCCTGGAAATGCTCCAAAGATCTGATGAACCAATTGGGATTATAGACAAGAGTGAATTTAGTTATAGTCCCTGGGGGAAAATGAGGCCTGTGTGGAAGGAAGTAGGACAGGGAAGATGAAAATAGTCTATCAGGAAAGCAAGCCAAAAACCTGCCAGAATACCAAGCAAAATGCAAGACAGCCTTCTCCCTTACTCAAAACCCATGGGCTCCAGCATCCCACAAGCCATCAGCTGAGCTATCAGTACACAGTCAGCAATTCTAGGACATCCGTTTCAAGACTCAGAGCTGCAAAGCACGAAAGCCAAATTTGGGGGTGTGCAATGGGATGGGTGAGGATGGCAACTACGTCCATTTCAGATGGTGCAAGGACAGACTAAGTACCTCCTCCTCTGTCCTAGCCAAGATGTTTTCCCACATCAAGCTCCTGCCGATGGGGACACCACCTTTCAGAGAAAGTCAACCACCCCTTCTCAGAACAAACTTCCACATATGGACTTTCCTGGGCATAGATCCAGGGCTGAACTGAACCTTATTAGCGTTTCAAGATCGTAGAAATCTTGCACCTCGCTAGTATTTAGAGACCTGGCTCCGTGCTCAGAAATTACCCTCTGTTCTACCTTCTTGTTAGATCTGTTTTGTCATTTCCTGCTTGCTCACTTCCTTCTCCTAGCCAGGATCTCAGTTGGATCTGACATCCTCCATCTGCAAATATCCCAATCCAGCCTTTCCAGAGTGGATGCATAAACACTCACAGATCCAGCCAGGAAAGAGGCAAAATCCCTCTTGCGGATGGATTCCACATGAGTCTTTCACCAGGCCCTTGTGCCACAAACGCTAGCCAGATGGCCTCACCACACGCTGTCCCACCATGTTTTGTAAGTAGCAAAGCTGCCAATTATCTCTTCCTTCCCTGCTTTGAAATCCTTGATCTCCCCATAACACATACGCTCTTTCAGTTGTCCTGCTTTCCACATTCCAGGTTGGCAATTAGAATCTGCAACCTCCGAGCTTCTCCACAAACTGATGAGCTGCTAAAAATACAGCCCCTGCAGGCACCTATTCAACTTCTATTTCTGTATTTTTTATTATTTTTTTTTACTTTACTTTTTTTAAAATCAATTTGAGATGAACAAAGCACTTCAACAAAGGGAAGGAGAAAATGCTGTGATTGTGAAGATGGATTGCTGCCATTTGCTTTGTTAATTTTAATTATACAAAGTCATCACTTAGTAGGAAGCCTCAGGAGAGGAAAAGAGAGCACAAAGATGTTACCATATCCCACCTCTTTACTTCACTATGCTCCATTTTAAAGCTTCCTCTGCCATCCTGAGCAACAGCACCTGAACCGGCACTTCCATACTCTTAACTCCTTCCACATTTTGTGATTTACTCACCTGTTGTGTCTTCAACCTGGAAAGCCCCAAGGGTCCCAATCATCCTTGTGAAAATCATAGTGGACCAGCAGGCTCTTCACTCCTCCCCAACGCCACGCCACGCCACGCCACGCCACGCCACGCCACCACCCTGTTGTTCCCCTGCAAGCAGGACGGACAGCTTGTTTATAAACTTCTTCTAACCAAGCCTCTCCTGTCACCTCTGAAATTGGCTCCAGCTGGGAGCTGAGGCTGGAAACAATTAAGAAGCTTCAGGATAATTAAGAAGCTCAAGACAGAAAAGTACAGGTTGGTGTTTGGGTAAGGTTAGGAACAAGCACTGCCTCCCTTCTATCTTTGCTGTTAACTCGCTTTGCCACCTAGGGCAAATAATATTCCCTTTGCTGATTCCCTGTTGACAGACTAATAATCAGTTAATTCCCCTGAAGTACTATGTGTTATTCAGACTGGCATCTGTTACTTGACTAATGCCAGGTGTTTTGGAGGAAGCTGTCAAACTGAAGCATCAGAACCCACAAGCTGGGGTGTCCAAGGAGGCTGCTGCTAGGCTGCCTGCTCGCACCCTTGGCCAGCACAGGTAGGAGCGATGTGTTTACCTCTCAACCACTGCGCATCTCACCATGACGGACACCAATTTCAGTCTAACTCAGTAGTCTCACAGAGGCTGAGGGAAGCTTCTGCTCTTCCTGTCTTGCAACAAGGCAGTGACATCTGAAAAATGACAGCGTGCCATTGGAACGACTGAGCAGAGGCCCTAGCGAAATGATCGTCTCGCTCGGCATTCAGTATGGGCTTTCCACCAGGGCATACTTTCCACCAGTAGCACTTCTGACACTCTTTGGGCCTTTCTTGCTTGTCTGAACCATTCAGGCTTAGTTCAGAGGATCCGACGTGTGGAAAACAGACTCCACAGTCTGTAAGATTGTAAAGTAGGTATGTTTATTCGGCGCCGGGAGGCACAGGGGTAGTCCCACCGAAGACGTGTGCGCCCAGGGTAGTAGCTTGGCTTCAATTTTATACACATTGTGCACACATATTCATAAGATTTCCCAATACGCCTATACATATGCATGACCTATCCCCGCTTCGTATTAAAATTAGTTCCAAGGGGTCATTCCCGTAGACTCTTTCTTTTTGGATTGTGTTCATTAGGTAAGACCTTCACAGACAACATGCTGCTACTGTTGTTGTGGTTGTTGCTATTTGCCTTCAAGTATTTACAGCATTTCTTCCAAGGTTTGTTTCCATTCCTCCTCAATCTCACTTGGTAAAGGTTTTGGATTGACCTTCATGAAGAAAGGGGTTTTTTTTAATCATTCCCCTCATTTCCCCCTCTTTTTTCATGCACAGGTAGACTAGATTTGGGTAAGAGTCAGATTTTCTATTTCTAAGAGAGCTCTTGCAATTTTTTTTCAAAGAAAATCTTATGCCTGAAGATATGCCAAATTTTTTAAGCTCTTCACAGAATGACTTCACTAGAGCAGGTTTTTAAACAACGAAAGTGATTTGTTTGGAAAACATTGAAAGTAAATTGACCTTGGAGGTGGATTGAAACATAAAAATTGCTGCTATTATGAAAGTTGATCCATTTGGTCATTAAAAATAATACCAAGAGTGACAGAGCTCTAAATTGTAAAATAATGCTGTTAAGAATGTTGTAGAGAGGAGGTGAATGTGACAGGGTCCAGCAAGACACTACTGCAGAAAGATGTGCCAATCCCCCCTTCGCAGCCCTAAACCCATCCTTTTCTCCACCTTGTTCTCCAACATCTTTACTCATTCCTTTATCTTGCCTTTTGCATGGTATTAGTGAAGGTCTTGTGAAGGTCTAACACAACCTCAGCGCTGCTGACAGCCATGCCATCTCTGCTATCTGAAGACACCCTATCTACATAGATGTCCCCACTTTTCATCTGACTGACTCCTCTGAACCTCTCCTTTGTCTGAAGCGATCAGGTACTAGGGAGCAGTGGAAAGAAATTTAGCCTTGTAAAAGGAGATGGAAACATGTTTTTATCCAGGGAGCAGGGCAGCCTGGTGAGAACAGGCTTGCCTCCCTTTGAAAGCCCAGAAGAGTGCCGGGCATTCATTTGGGGTCCTGCAACATTACCTTTGTAATTACTTGCTGAAAAAAAGTCTCTTTGGCTGACAGATCAGCTAAGATACTGGGGACATTTACCTTAAAAAAATATCCCCAAACACAAGAGTTATAGAACCGGAAGGCTATTTTTCACGTAGCAGATGTGGGAAAAGCTCTCTTTGTGGCAAGCAACCAAAAATGACTGAAAGGAGGTGTTAAGGACGGTTCATTCAGGCACTCTGTATGATGGACCACAGACAAGCGCATATATCCTAGCTTTCAGAAAACAAGTGACTGTGTATCCAATAAAACCTCACACTCTTATGTCTCGGCATGCTCCTCTCTACTTCAAAACCATCAGATTAAGTGTTTACAACAGCTTGTTATCCTGGTGATCCTTCGACTCACTGTCCAGCCAGGACAAAGAACAAGTTACAAGTTTTGATTCTCAAGAGAGAACAGCAGAAGCAGCCTGGTCAGCAGTTCACTGAACGAAGCTTCACTTTGATGCTCAGCTTTGCTGATGGGAGGCTGAGCCAGCTTTGGAAGGCAGCTCTTAGCTCTTCGTGCCTCAGTTTCCCTACCTGCAATAAGGCGAATACCACTGACCTCCAATGTAAACTGCTTTGAGAATGCTATTTCCCAGGATTGTATGGTGGAGATTTCCGAGTCTGGGCACAATCTGGGATTTGGTCTTTCTCCTGCTGTTTCTTAGAGTTAGCAGCAACATTTTGTGTTGTTTCTCATCACTCAGAGCTATTATTAACACCATTCTGGAGACATGAAGTGCATCTACATGCACCTCTGATAATCAGGCTAAAAATCCTACCAGTACTGATGCAGCTCTTGCAGAATATATTAGGAGTAAAGCCAGTGCCAAAAAGTTTTTTAAGACTCAACAAGTACACCTGAGATCAGAATCAGAAAAGGCCAAACAGAGAATTTTTGCTGCACAGAAGATGAGTAAGGAAAGGTGGGAGTGAGGAGTGCTGCATGTAGTAAGGACTCAGCCTTTTTCCTTATGTGGCTATTGCAGCCGCTCGTGCCCAAACACCCCCTCACTAGCAGCAGCCAGCCTGGCCCGCCCTGGCTCTGGCACAGGCAAGGTACTCAGCAGGGCCATAGGCATTTTATTGCTGTGAGCAGCCTGCTGTCACAAGCCGTGCCTGCTTTGCTCACACCTAGAGCTGGCTCTGTTGGGAAATTAAATCTGAAAGGAGCCACATCCATTCCGTGGCTCCCAAAGCTGCACATGACTTTTAGCAATCCTGACAGGTTTAGCTTTGCTTAGCTGACCTCTCTCATTCAGGGGTAGATGGTCAAGCCTCATATATTTTGGGGGAGGAGACTCAGACCTGGCTCTGCACCTTGTTTTTGCAGCACTTCCCTCCTGCCTCTCCCTCACCTGGGCACCCCACGTCTCAGACATGTCTGTGCTTAGATCTGTTGAACAAGAACCTGCGGGGTCCGAATGGGAGTCAGACAGTGGGACTGGGCTCCTTGAAGGCAGCCAGCCTCACCTAAGGAACCTATGTCCCTGCTCACAGCTTCTGCATCCCTTTTCTTGCATCCTATACCCTTGCACTCCATCCACACAGGCCCAGGCATCAGAGGTGAGGAACGGGTCTTTAAGGAGAAATAATTTGGGAGAAAAATGTGGAAAATGACTGTGGTGATCTCCCTTTTCCTGTGGCCACCCATCAAAGCAATGTGGGTCTCTGGTGAAATGGCAGATGGGCAATTCTGTATGGATGGCTGAAAGCTCCCCTCTTCCTCCCACACATCACAGCTGCAGTGCTGCACATACTGACTAGCCAGGATCTCACAGGCCAGAATCCTTGACAGAGAGGTTATGCGGAGGAAAATGACATCTATAAGTGAAGAGCAGCACTTCATTGCTTTTCAATCCTTCTGCTGACGCCAGTTCACAGCCTGCAGCAGACTCCAGAATACACCTAAAAATAAAACAACACCTGGGCCCTCTGCTGCTGGAGAGAACAGCCACAGTTTGCAATCAGCGGCATTTGTGAAAATGCTCTGAGCACAAGGGAGCAGGCAGAGGGTCAGCCCGAGGCCCTCTGGTTCTGATGCTGATTGCAAACATGGGCGATATCTCCTACGGAGCACGTTTCCCTGCTGCTCTAGTCGACACATTGTCATTCCGGTGCAGAGCTTCACTTCGATCGTAATCATACACAGACACAGAAGAGGAAAGTAATGTTAATGCACTGAGCCCATTGGCATGGAAAGCATGCCTGGGAAAATGAGGTCTTTTCTTAATGGGCAGGGCATTTCGGTGTCTTCTGGATGTGACTTCTGTGAGAGTAGCATAACATGAACAGCAAAACAATGACACACTCTGCACTGGTATGAAGGCAGGATGGGTTACATCTCTAATCCCCAGGGAGAGCGGGATGAGTGGTACATGTGCTATGTATTTGATTGATACCTTAGACAAGTGACTCCCAAACTTGGGGTCACGATGCTCACGGTTGTTATAAGGCTGCATGACAGGAGGACTTTCTGTCTTGTCATGCTCATTTGGCACATGTCATGACTCAGAAGCAGGAAGCAGGTTGAAAACTACTCTTCTAGCAAAAACATCAGCATTAGCAAGGACTTAGCATTTGCGGGCATGAGTGTCAGAGAAAGGGAGATGAGGGAGACTTCTTTACACCAAGCAACTTCTCTGTTGCAGGAGAGGTGAGTGTAATATTCTCAAAACAAGGAAAACATGCAGATAGGGAACAAATACTATTCATCAACCACAGGCTGGCCCAAAACCAGATGCAAGACCTGTGTCACAGTTGCATAACCTGACTGCAGTCCTGGTGCCTTGCAACCTGGTTACCTTAGGGCACTACAAGGGAGCTGTGTCTTCCACTTGCATTTCCAGTGTGTTATCCATCCTTGAACGATGCATGGAACATCACCATGTCTCAGATGGGTTTGAGAGACTCCTTGCTTCCAAAGCAGTTTGGGTGAGAACTTTAGAAAAAAAAGAATAAAAAAGTGACAGATTATCTGAAGTCAATAAGATTTTTTTTTTTCTGCCTCCAGTCAAGCTCTGTGTATGCTGAAGTGCAACAAATGGTGCCCACGAAATCTATGCTGGGGAAATAAATTTCTTGGGACCCAAGATTCAATCAAGCAGTGATATACCAGGTTGATCAGCTAACTAGAACTGCTAGACAGAGAGCCTCTTTGAGGCTATATTTTCACAAGTGAGTGTGAAATCAGATTTGTAAGACCTCTGAGATATTGTTTGCAAAAATGTCCATGTGAAAGGGAGTAAAATATTTGATCTCAAACGATCACAGGATAATGGCAAGAAGTGAAGCAAAAAGACTGTCTGATCCGCTACTACAATTCTGGTAAAAAATTCACTACTGGGTGATTCAGGGGATTTAACATACCTGCTCTTCAGCTCAGATCTAACACATTTAATCGTGCATTTCTTCCCATGGGAGGTCATTTTTGCCTAACCCTGTCTGATAATTAGATTATGTTGTAGAGGTTTAGTCATTATAAATTTCAACCTGTACCATGTTTTGTCTGGACATAGCTCTCAATGAGGTTGCACATTCTTTGATTCTTCCTAAATTATTCATTTCAGTAATATCCTGTGACAATAAATTCCACAGTTTCAGTTGATCACATGCATGGAGGGTTTTCCCATACTGCCTATGCTCTCCATGTTTTGTCACCCTCATTTCCTTCAACTGTGTGATAGACTGCCAGGTCTTTGGGGCTGAGTTTCTCAAAAGGAGAGTATTTTTATGGGCTAAGATGATCAACTTCTTCATAGTACCACCCATCATTATGGGATTCTGTTTGCAGACCAGACATCCCAGGGAGAAGACTCTGGGGAGCTCAGTCTCTGTGTATACTGGGTAGTAAAAGTGTGGTGTTCATCTTAGCTGGAAAACGCGTGAAAAAAAGAAAGAGGTGGAGAAGCTTAATTTCAAGGTAGAATGTGATGGCACTATGGAAGCCAGGGTGAAAGGATGGATCTCATCTGCTCAGGTACATTGAGAAACCTGTCAGTCACATAGTGGTTTACAAGGCAGTGTTTAACTTAATTTCAGCTAATAAGCAGCAATGTTTTTAATAAAAATCTGTCAAAGGAGCATGGGAACAGACAGAAAAACAGAAAGGAGAGAGAAGGAGGAGGAGGAAGGGGGAAGGAAGCGTGAGAAGAAGCAAGCCGAGTCAATGGTGAACCCTGGGCTAAACCCAGCTCGCTCACACTGCCGCAGCAGCCTGCACATGCACACCCATGGGCACCGAAATGCACGAGCACATCCCACCTCCGTCTTCTTCCTGGCAGGTAATTCCAGACCACGGAGATTCCCCAGTTTGATGGCACCCCAATGCACCTCAGAGGAAAGATGGGAAGAGCAAACGATGCAGTCCTGTGGCTCTAGGCAGGAATGACTCTTTGCCACAAAGCAGAGAAAAGCTTGGGGAGTTCTGGAAAACATACAGAGGGAATGCCACGATGACCACCAGAAGCTGCCTCTGAGAAGCGCTGTTCCTTTAGAACTACTCAAGCTGGTTCCCTCTCCTGCACATCCCTGACCTGACCCCCTTCCAGGAGCATTGTACCCCCATAGCAGCTTTCACTCTATTTGCCTCTTTCTCAGTCTCTTTCCAGATCACACTTCAGGCTCAAATGCTTCATCTGTGCTTTGGCTTTCTCCCCACCTTCCTTGGCAAGTACCTCCAGATCTCGGCCATGCAACAACATCCTCCATCCCCTCTCCTTCCCAGAGACCTCTCCCAGCTCCAGCACTGCGGATCCAACTGACATCCCTACTGCCTCTGGACTTTCAAAGTAAATCCAGTCCCTACTCCCCGACTTGTCCCTATCAAATCCATGCTCTGGAACAGACAGTGACTGCTTTCACCATTAGCTACCTCCCTGCTACACGCTTCCCTCTTCTTTTCATTTCCTCCTCCCCTCAGGATATTGATGCTGGCTGAAGTTTCCCATTAAACCAGCCACTCTTGTAGAAAGGGGAGCTGACATGATTAATGCCATTCGGTGGGGAAGGCAGCAAGTGCAGCCAGAGAATGAGGACACAGGCACATTCCCATCAGCCAGTCATTAGCATTTGCCCCAAAGAGGCAGCAGGCACAGGATGGACACAATTTTTCCAACTCTGCAATATGCTGGACGCAAACATTTTAGGTCCAAGAGGGAAGAGAAGCTTCCTTCTTTTTATTTCTTTTTAAAAGTTTAATCTGTGCCCAAACAGTGCTGTCTTGGGCCAGGTACAAAGGGAAAAATGACCCTGCCAAGACTGTCCTGGTGGCAGCATGGAATACACAATTCAAGTTTCAGACTGGTCTCAACGGAGGTCAGGTTTATTTCTGGTCTTTTGATTTTTTAGCAGCTGTATGTTTTCTCTCTCTTCATTCTGTTACTTCTTTNCCCTGCCAAGACTGTCCTGGTGGCAGCATGGAATACACAATTCAAGTTTCAGACTGGTCTCAATGGAGGTCAGGTTTATTTCTGGTCTTTTGATTTTTTAGCAGCTGTATGTTTTCTCTCTCTTCATTCTGTTACTTCTTTATCTCTCCTCCTGTTTCTCTATGCCATTTCCAGTAGGGCCCCAGTGAGTGGCTCTCTTGACAAGCCCATTCCTTGTGATTTTCTTCACTAACCGAGAAAACCCCAAGAGGTGCCACTGCCTTCTGGCACTGCACTACCATGATCTGCGAGGCTCAGGAGAAAGGGGGTGGATGGTAGCCCCCAACTAACACTCAGCCAAGTGACGCTCCCCTTATACTAAATGGAAAGGCAAAGAGATCTCTCCACATGACTATTAAAAGCAGGAATTTGGCTTATGTGAGCTGGAGGAGTCTGTTTTCCTTCATTAACTGGCAGAGGAGGCTATGGTGATTAACTTTTGGCCTTTGTAGGCTTCCACCACCACAATGTGATCAAGATCCTACATCTTCCCGTAATAGTTTGCTCTAATCACTTTCACTATTTAAATAAGCAAATCAATGAATAAGTAACTAAAAAAAGGAAATCTCCTAGGTTTTAAACTGAATTTGTTGCCTTCAGCTTCCAGCCATTGATTCTCTTCCAGATTGAAGAGCCTTTCAGTATCTGGTACCTCCTCCCCATGCAGGTCCCTATAAAGAACTCTAATAGTTTCCAAGTCACCCTCCCTTCCCCAGTTGGCGGTTTTATAACACTTCACAAATCAGTCATGAAAAATATTGAAAAACGTAAGTTCTAGTACTGATCTCTGCGTAAACCCTAGAAATATTCTTCTTGGGGTTTTTTTGTTCGTTTCTTCTTCCAGGCTAGCAAATGATCTCCAAGACCAGCAGTCATTCAGTTTCAGATGTGTAAATGCTCTTAATCTGTAACAAAATTAGCACCATAAAGTGCCAGGGGGCTGGGAATTACTTCAACAAAAGTCAATCCCTTACGTTCATCCACTTTTTTGTCAACCAAAACTGCAGTGTCAAAGAATAAAACTAATTCTCTGTGAAAAGATGTTTTTCTATAAAATCATGTTGACAAACCTTGATTTTATTTCTAACCTTTGATTCTTTATCAATCATCATCCTGTGTGGTCCCATTATTTTGCCTAAGACTGATACTATCCTATCTATCATCTAGCAACAATCTTCCAGCCTTTTTAAAAAATCATATTACTATATAATACACAATTACTTACCATGCTGTAAGTTTGTATTGGGTTTGCACGGCAAGGGTTTGGTAGTGGGGGGCTACAGGGGTGGCTGCTGGGAGGAGCTGCCGGAAGCTTCGCCCATGTCCAACAGAGCCAAGGTGGCTCCAAGAGGGACCCGCGCTGGCCGAGGCCGAGCCCATCAGCCATGGCGGTAGCCCCTCGGGGATAACGTATTGAAGAAGGGGGAAAATCCTGCGCAACAGCAGTTGCAGCCAAGAGAGGAGTGAGAATACGAGAGAAACAACTCTGCAGACACCGAGGTCAGCGAAGGAAGAGGGTCAGGAGGTGCTCCAGGCGCCAGAGCAGAGATTCCCCCGCAGCCCGGGGTGCAGGCCGTGGCGAGGCAGGCTGTGCCCCCGAGCCCGGGGAGGGCCACGGGGGAGCAGGATCCACCTGCAGCCTGGGGAGGATCCCGTGCCGGGGCAGGCGGGCGCCCGAGGGAGGCTGTGACCCCGCGGAGAGAGGAGCCCAGGCCGGAGCAGGACTGCTGGCAGGGCTGTGACCCCCACGCTGGAGCAGCCTGGGCCTGAGGGACTGCGCCCCACGGCAGGGACCCACGCTGGAGCAGCTAGCGAAGAACTGCAGCCCGCGGGAAGGGCTCGCGCCGGGGGGGTCCGGGAGGGACCGTGTGCCGTGGGGGGACCCCGCGCTGGGGCACGGGCAGAGGGTGAGGGGGAAGGAGCGGCAGGGACAGCGTGTGGGGAACTGGCTGCACCCCCGCTGCGCGTCCCCCTGCGGGGCCGAGGGGGGAAGGAGAGACATCGGGAGCGGAGTGGAGCCCGGCAGGAGGGAGGGGTGAGGGAAGGGGTTTTGAGATTTGGGTTTGTTTCTCATTATCCTACTCTGATTTGATTGGTAACAAATTAAACTGGTTTTCCCCAAGCCGAGCGTGTTGTGCCCGTGATGGCAATTGCCGAGTGATCTCTCCCTGCCCTTACCTCACCCACGAGCCTTTCGGCACTTTTCCTCTCCCGTGCCCAGCTGAGCAGAGGAGTGACACAGCGGCTTCGGTGGCCACCTGGCCTCCAGCCAGGGCCAGCCCACCACAAAGTTTGTTAGAAATTCAAGTCAGCAGACCAAAAGGAAGTTAAACTAATTCTGCAAAGGGTCTTGGTGCAAGTTTTCCATTTCCCATCTGGAATATTCATATGTAATTCTTATGTGTGGATATAGATTTCCCAGTGCTATATTCCTTTGTGACAGACCAGGGGTTGGATTCCAGCTAAAGCTGTCTCCTTATTTCGTATGAAATTGTGGTGGTTTGGGTTTTGGCTATCTCATAAACTCTTCTTACAGAATCTCCAATCTGCATTCAGCATTTTCTCTGCTTGCAGTTTCTCTTCTAATCAATTTTGCTTGTAATTTTTCTCAATTTTTGAAAATTAATGCTTTTGAGACAGCAAATGTACTTATTACTAGTTACGATCCTCTGTTTGCCCATATTGAATCTTTCACAACTATGCAAGCATCTGGTAAGTAAAGAATAGATAAAATTGTCCATAAAGTTCTTACAATGTATTAACCAAAAAGAAAAAAAAAGGAAGAGAGGTAAAGAAGCAATTTCTTTGTAAAAGATTTTGGAATTAGAATGGAGGATAATTGGAATTTGAGACAATAATTTCATGCCTTCAGAAGAAAGCAAGTAAAGACAGACAGGCGTCAAACTGGCATAGCTCACTTTCATGACAGATATCACGACTCCTCCACTCAACTCACCCTAGTGCTTTGGGTTCAGTACTGTGCATGAGTTTTGAGTACCAGTTTACAAAAATTGTAGTCACAGAATCATCCAGGTCAAAAGGACCTTAGGATCTCATTCAATCCATCCTCCTCCTCAGAGCAAACTGAATGTTGAATTCAGACCAGGCTGCTGAATTCAGACCTGCTGTTTTGCCCCATCAAGTCTGGTAAACATCCAAGAACAGAGATTCGTGGATGGATGGAGGAGAATTAACGGTAGTGTGGGAGCCTGGAAGTTAAAGCTGAGAGAAGTGGGTTGGTTAGCCCACAGAGCAGAAGGCAGCGGGAAGATGTCACTACCTTGGGAATGACATGTAAATTAGGCCCTGCCTTGGGGCACGGACCAGGTGGCCTCTCAAGGACCCTGGAAATTCCATTTCCTGTGACTCAATGAACACTACTTAAGCAACTATCATCTTCCAGTCCAGGGCATAATTTATCTTTATTCCCTATAATAGTTCCCTTTACAGAAGCGTTACAAGAAGTGTCACACATGACAGAAGCTTTTGGAAAACTGCATTTTTAAAAGTTATTCTAACATTTTCATAGAAGTTTCAGGAGATAGGCTTCACACAGGAAGACCTCCTGTGCCTCTCCCCCTACATATTAACACAGTTTAGTTGCATGTGAACAGTGCTTACAGAGAAACCCTTTCTGCTCTACGGACCATAACTGAGGTTTGCTGAAGATCATTCCCATGCTTCCTCTGGGCTCAGTTACTTTCTGAGGTGGTAGCGATATTCCTCCCCCAAAATGTATGGACTAATCTTGCTCCCTTAGTTAAAAACTAGTCTGTCCTGGCTCCCCTTGCAGGGAACGGAGAAAAACATTGACTTGCCACTGCCTATGCATGGTTCCAGGGAAGACTAATTGCTTTAATTAGACTTTTTCTTGGTATCCGAAGTTAGACAGCTTGAACGTTTCTCCTTTGAACAAGCTTGGTTTGTGTGTTATCAATTACATTGAAGCCTATATCTTTTCAGTTCCACCTCCCCAAATTTTACCTATAGTTTTTTCTTTACATTATGTGATTCCACCATTGGATTCAGGTATGCCAGTTACAAAAATTCTCTTTTCTCATAGAATTTTTACTTGTTCGTTAGTCAGCATGGGGACCTAGATAATTGATGAACTAATTTTTGATAGTTACTCCAGGCTGAAACATTTGCAGTCTGCAGTCCATGAGGGCTCCCCAACTAGTTTGAGTGGGTGCATCGGCCCTGGTCTCTCCTCCCTTTCTTTCCCTTTCAGCTTCTCCACTTTCTTCTTCCTTTAAGCATATTCTGAGTTGACATTCAGTCTACTTTGGTAAAAAGCTGAAGTTCCCTCAGCTGTGAGGAATGAAACTCAGTGACCATTCTGCATGTTCCTCCTTTCTTATGCAAATTACCTTTGTATGGATCAGGAAGTGGCCTGACAGATCCACGAATCAGACACAGATGAAAAATGATTGTTATCAGATCTATGCTCCTGACTTAGATAAATAAGCATTGGACATGATTCTCCACTCATTAAAATGTCTTCCTCAGGAGATGGTTGACAGGTCATTAAATAAGATGAAATGTTATTATTTAAACTCAAGACTGATCAGACTGGGTGGAAACTTAGTCTACTGCATTCATAATTTCCTGTACTGACAAGCAAGTTCTTGAAAGTATTCCTCTGAAGTGACTGACCCACATAGAAATTAAGATCCTGCTGTAACTGCTAACTAACAGGGTAAGCCCTGTCGTTTAAGTGGTAGAGCTCAGTGCTTGGAGATTGGGTTTCAAATATTCATCCCCCACTAGCAAAAATGATTGGTACTACAGCTCCCAGCTCAACTTGTACAGAGAGCTCCCCACACAGTGTGCACTCACCAAGGTAAGCTAGACCCAAGTCCCAAGCTGCAGTCATGTAGTTTTCCATTTTCTCCATCCAAATAATCATGTCCTCCAGGCACTTTGCCCCATCCTCCCATACTCAGTACCTCTGCCACTTTGTACTCAGTGTGAGCTGCCCTACAGCCTGTCCACAAAGCAGGGCTCAATAGTAACTGGCAACACCATAAACTGCCAACTCAAAATGGCCATCCCTATTTATGTTACTTCATTTTATGCCCCAAATTCAGCTTTTTAACTCCCTTTTTGAAGAGGCCCTGTATCTGATACAGCGTTATTCATCTTCAGGACAAGTGTCTATTGATCAGCTGTTACCCAATTTACTATAGCCATGTAATACTACCTGAACTCAGTGGGCTCAAGAGGGAATTCAGTGTGAGACCAAGGAAAGCACCTTCTATAAACTGTTCAGTGCAAGCAGAAAGTACATTAGTAGATGCTGTAGCTTTACAGCAGAAATCCCAGCCTCAAGCACAGGGATGATGTGAGAGCAACAGGACCACTGCCAGAAAAAACACCTTGGTACCATTCCCACCTGCAGGGAGGTGGGAACGATTCTGACCGTATTTTGACAGTAAAAAAGGAGGAATTCGTGCCCAAGAAAATTTACAGAGGGAGTCCATTAATGCCCCCTAAACACTCTGTAATATGCAAGGGTTATACTTATCACACACCCCCCCCGAACACAAAGAGCAAATATCTACTTTCATGAAGAGTGACCTTTACATTGCACTAGGAGAATGAAAGAACAAGGCAAGAATAGAGGCAGATCCACACAATGCGTGCATTGACTCCCAAGGTTGGTGTTGGACTGAGCCCAGAGAGAGTACTTGTCTCTACAGACAGCAGAGCTCTTCAGAAAAGGTGTACTGCCTTGAAAACAGAGGTGCACTGACAACATGGCTTAGCGACAGCAGAAGAGCTGCCTGGCTGTCTTTCAATAAGCCTATTATTCTTTGGAAAAGTCCATTTCTTTGAAATCAGAACTGTTTGGAGGAAAGGGTCAGTTTTAATAAATCCTCTTTTTTTCTCCTTTTTTTTTTTTTTTTAAAGAGAAGGTGCAGTCATTTTTAACTTTTTTTTTTTCCCCAGAATGAAATGTGTTTTCTTACAGCACTTCCACTAAATAAAACCAAACTAAAATACCAACATGACCAGAAAGAACAGGACACAATAAAGTTACACAGAAACGTTTCTATTACCCTAATCAGAATGTAGCTTTGCAAAAACTTCAGACTTTCAAGTTTCCGTCTAGATA
The DNA here is from genome assembly GCA_013398225.1 of Steatornis caripensis. Classification (NCBI taxonomy): domain Eukaryota; kingdom Metazoa; phylum Chordata; class Aves; order Caprimulgiformes; family Steatornithidae; genus Steatornis; species Steatornis caripensis. The sequence continues at coordinate 324,240 of VZSC01013278.1, read as the reverse complement.
TTTTCCCTGGGAAAAGATGACCTGTTTTGTGCAGCTGGGTATCATGTTATTTCTTGTAGTAATTTTGCAGGACATGAACACTGATGTTACGGGTAAAGTAACTCTATTTTGCATCTTCCTCTGATTTCCTTTTTCCTCTTTGATATTCACCTCCTACTAAAACATTTTCCCTGATACCATTCTCAGGCTGAATGCAACCTGATTCACATCTCATGCCAATTACTCTGACATTGTCAGAACTAAGCCAGTTTATACCAGCTGAGGAATATGATTATTTAGCAGTAGTATCAGTCCTCTGCCTCATCCTTCAAGATTTCTGGCGTGGGCAAAGACTTTGAATGAAAGTTAACTCCTTTTCTTACCTTCAGAAAAAAAGGATAAGCAACTGCATTAACCCATGTATTCATTAAAAAGAAAAAAAAATAAAAAATAGCGGGAAAAAATATTGAATCATAGATGAAAAAAAGTGGATCTCCTTTATGTTATTCATGATGCCGAAGAAGTGAACCTGTATCCCTTCTAGATCACAGACTCCTTTATATTAGAAGTGCAGAACAGAGAGGATGATGCACAACTTGGCAAACCCCATTCCTCATAGACCAGGTCCCAAAAGTCACAGGGGCAAACAAAATGGACTATTTCAGTGGCAATTTCTCTCAAATCTACTTATGACTGGAATGCAGTCATGGATGGCTATGTACTTTTTAGGAAGGACAGGCCAGCATGGCGTGGTGGTGGAGTTGCTCTTTATGTCAGAGAGCAACTGGAATGTATCGAGCTCTGCCTAGGGGTGGATGAAGAACGAGTCGAGAGCCTATTGGTAAGAATTAGAGGGCAGGCCAATACAGGTGACACTGTTGTGGGTGTTTACTATAGGCCACCTGATCAGGAAGAGGAATTTGACAAGGCCTTCTACAGACAGCTGGAAGTTACCTCGCAGTCACAGGCCCTGGTGCTCATGGGGGACTTCAACCACCCTGATATTTGCTGGAAAAACAACACTGCCAGGCATGTACAGTCCAGGAGGTTCCTGCAGAGCATTGGTGATAACTTCTTAATGCAGGTGGTGGAGGA
>VZSC01013278.1:284707-320808 GCA_013398225.1 Steatornis caripensis | reverse complement strand
CAGTGGTGCCCAGCGACAGGACAAGGGGCAATGGGCACAAACTGGAACACAGGAAGTTCCACCTGAACATGAGGAGGAACTTCTTTACTGTGAGGGTGACAGAGCACTGGAACAGGCTGCCCAGAGAGGGTGTGGAGTCTCCTTCTCTGGAGAGATTCAAAACCCGCCTGGACGCATTCCTGTGCAACCTGCTCTAGGCTAACCTGCTTTAGCAGGGGGGTTGGACTAGATGATCTCTAGAGGTCCCTTCCAACCCCTACCATTCTATGATTCTATGACTAGCAACAATCAGAGCTGAGCAAGTTGGAAAAAAACCCACAAAATGAAGTGGGAAGGGTCAGAGTGCCACTGTCTGGGTGCTTCACTGATGTGGGCTATATGAGGTCATTTCACAATTACCAAAATATCCAGAGACATAAATTTTGCTAGAGATTCCTGAAAGAGAAATAGTGGCACTTGAGTAATGTTATGTGGAGGAAAAGCAGCATCCTCATCAGGTGAGAGGAGTAGGGAGAAGGAGCCAGTTTCTTCCAGAGGAACAGGAGATAGCAGGAGCCCAGTCCCACACAAGCTGTGTCTGGGTTGGTAGCAGAAAGGAAGGAGGATTGGTGGCAATATGCAAAGCAGGAGGCAACAGTGACATAAGCCCTGCAATGTGAAGGCAAAAAGGGACGTCTTTCACACGTGGCAGGAACTGCTTGGCAGCGTATTTCACTTGCTTGAGCTGCTTTTCTCTCTCAGTTTCCTTCTAGTTCTCAGCTAACAAGGATAAAAGAAACCTGCTCCCAACTGACTTCTCTCATCATGGTCTCCGGCCTGCAAAACAGCTTAGGAATGACAGGGTCAGAAATAGAGGCCATTCCCAGGGCGTGGACAGCTGCATTCAGCACAGTTGCTCCCCTGTGGTCTTCTTCCTCCTTTTGGTACTTTCAAGTGCTACAAGAAGCACCAAGGACTCCTTCCTCCCTTCAGCCTGCAAAAAGGTGTCATTCTTCCTCCGCCATCACTTGGCTTCTGCCATACAACCCTAGCTACCCCTTTGTGCTACGAGTCTGCTCTTAAGGATCCTCCCGCTCCTTTCACGTCTCCGGCTCTTGATAGAAAAGACGCAAGTTGGCCCCAAGATCCAATAGCAGGCTGGTATAACAGAATACATCCGGAAAGGACCTGCACCCTAAACCCAGCTCTGTGCTTACCTGTCTGTACTGAGCATCCCTGTGGTTCCTCCTAAAGCTGCCTCTTTCCCTCTCAAATCGTTACCTCAATATTCCCCTACCATCTCCCACTCTTCCAGTGACGGTTTTATTCTCACTGCTGCCCCTCCCTCCACCATTATCCCACCCATCTTTTCAACAGCTGAAAATCCTCATCTCACAGAATCTCCCTGATGTGGCCAGGGCTGGCTGAGTGCAGACAAACACGGCACCAGCTCAGCACACACTACCACATCGTAATTCCTCAAGGGCAAAACCAGTTTAGCATAGTTTCCCACCTTGGCTGTGCCTTCCCGCATTGCAACTCAATTTACTCCTCCAGATGTATGGAGGCAACTGCCTGAGGGCTGTACCGGCACTGGACCAAATTTTAGAATAAATCTTTTAAAACTGATCCACTTGAGCCCCTACACAGAGTTGCGGTGACGTACCTGCCGGGAGAGTAGCTTGCAGCATGGAAAAAAGGAACAACCGGCCAGAGAAAGGCAGGATCCTCTTAAGCTGCCTTTGCTGCCAGAGAAATTGCAATGCAGAGCCATCCTTTGCCTCGTGTTTTGTCTGCCTTGTTTACCTTTGGGCAAGGACTGTGTTCATAAAAAAAGCAAATAATTGGCATATGTTAGCTACGTGTCCAACAAAAATGACAATTAGGGGGAATAAGAAAGTGGATTAGAAGTTTATACCTAGATCTGCACTCATTTCAAATTCAGCAGTGGACTCAGGGATCTGGCTTCAGTTTTGTTTGTGCATTTGTTCACATTTTTATGTGTTTTGTTTCATTTAAGCTAATAAATACAGACGAGATATGAATGATATGAATCTTCCCAAATTTCAGGATATAACTTTAGCTTTTTGATCCAGGACCCATATGAACTCAAACGCAAGTAAATGGATTTTTTACCTTGTAATAACTATGTTAAAAAAATACACAAAACCCCCAAACTAATAGTGCTGCCCTTCTACCTTTTTAAAGAACAGGGCCATAAATACATCTGATTCGAGGCCTAACATGTGACAAGATTCACAAACAGTGATAATATCTTCTATTAAAGCAACGGATATTGTTAGAAGGAACTTTAGCACACCTCATTTTCTTTGAGACTCGCATCGCTATAACTGCAACATGTTTGGCATATACACAAACTCAGGGGCTCTCAACCCCCACTGGGTCCTACAGGCACAAATCCATTATCACAATATCCCAAACACAGGAAAAAATTGGCGGGGGTAGCAGGGAGTGAGGTTTTGTATTTGTCATTCTGTTGCAGCCTTCAAATTGAATCTGACACACAATATCCAGATTATCTGCTCAGCATGAAAACAAAGAAAGTTTTTTTTCTTTTTTTTATAAAAGCGGAGGTGTGTACTAATGTCTTGAGGGCTGAGAGTGTTTCAAACACATATTACCATAAATTAGCCCTAAAATATTGGAAGCTGGCAGCCGTGCAATTATCTGATCTCCCTTCCCCAGATTACAAACCAAGCGAGGGAGCACACTGGTGTGGACACTTCATGCTCCCCACTGGACTGTATCATTTTGTGCTAGGGGAAGTCTTGGTGCGACTTCTCAAGAGAAGGCTTTATTTGTTTGTTTGCACATTGATCCGTGCCTGAGCGAGAGAGAACTCAAACATCACTTTCTTGTCAAGCAAGAGAATTGAAGTCTGATGTTTGGATCAAAGTATTTTAAGTGTGAGCCTTGGAGATGTAGGGGAGCGGGGGCGGAGAGGAGGATGTATCCAAAACTGAAACTTGAACCCTTTCATTAGGAGTCATCCACTTTTCCTTGTGGATTTCAGCCACACACTCTTTTGTTAGTCAATCGAGAAATTTCAGAAAAATCTTCTTGACCAGACACTTTCTCGAAGCCTGCAAAGCTTTACGGCCATCAGTGAAACTCGCATGAGTCCCGTCTCTCCAGCAGAGGACAGTGGTAGGTGTGCACACAGCCAAATTCGGCATGCAGAAGGAGAAACCTGCCTGCAAAACCACTTCTTGCCGGAGAAATGCAGACTCATTGCTGCAATAACGCTGAGTGAGGGTGACATCAAAGGGGCTGTTGTTTGAGGGCCCAATATATCTCCTTGAATCCTTCATCCCAAAGATGTTTGGCTTTTGTTTGGACGGTGGCTTGGTAGCAAGTAAGCTTTATCCTCTGCACGGAGGTGCCCTGTAGTGCATTTAGACGGCATGGGCGTTAAGCGCGCACAAACACACACGCATATGCGCCAGCCAAATTTGTGATGTTTCTCCGCTCGCAATGGTGAGGGTTGGCTATAAACTGGGTGATGTGGCAGCACTTTATAACAACATTATACTCTTTTTACCAGTGTGAATGCCTTCTCAGAGTAGAGGTCAAGCTGCAGCCTGTTGTCTCTAATGGTCCTGAGCAAAGCTTCTAAATGTGTGTGTGTATGCATACAGCCAGATAGGATAATCCGCCACGCCATTAGGAACCAAGCATTAAAGATACATGCCATCTTCTCCTCTACCTGGGTCCTCTCAGAGCTCTCTAATCCCTGTCACCCACCAGGATGTATTATATCTATACTAACTAATTTCACAGCCCGTAAATTACAGGCATACCCTGCGTATCTTTATCTCATTAGAGAAGGTTAATTTAAGCAGACAATCAACAAAAATACAGAAAACTAGTTTGGAAAGAGGATTTTGCTGTGTCTCTGGCAGACAATGAATTCACAACCCCAACATCTGCCACCACTAGAGAGAAAATGCTGGAGGAAAAAAAAAGATAGAAAGAAAGAGACTCATCGCTATTTACTCTGATGAATGGTGAATTTCCAATTAGCATTTTAATTACTCAAGCCAGACTTTCAGCTGGTTTGATGATCACAAGAAACTCCATAAGCAACAAGTCATCTTGCTTTGACAACACGTGCTGGAGTAATGCGTAACGCACTTACTGGGGTTGGTCTGTGAGACTTTCTCTCCTGGAAAAATCCTATAGCATTAATTGCCCTTAAGCTTTTCTTTCTAGTTTTACATACACCCTTGTCCTACCCAAGAAAATTCTACAAGATTATTGTACCTGAGGCCACGGGTACGAAGACTGTAGCTTGTTGTAAGAAATACTCTAGCAGGCTCCACTTTACTCAATCTTAAGGCAGAGCCTATGGCAAATCCATCAATAAGACCCTACACATATGAACCCGTATCACTTGCCCGAGCAAATCCTGCTGCAAATTCATCCCACAGCATTACAGACACCTTTTCTGTGTCCTTCACCTGAGCTAATCCTACAGCAAACCTGTCCCGGGAGACTGATGGATGGGCCCCTCTCCGCAGAAGGTCTGGTGATGGTAAGTCAGCCACATTGTTTGTATAACGAAAAATGGAGCAGGGTGTTCTTTTAAGTACCTGTGCAGATTAGGAAACATTATGTCCTCTGGGGAAGGAGAGTGAGCAGGGTTATGGTTATCCTTGCAGATGAGGACTGCAGCTTTGACTGTCCTGATATTTGCATTCTGTTTCTGCACCACGGTAATATACTTGGGTTTTGCATGGGACAGGCTCCTAACACAAGCTGGGATTTCAAGAAGCTTAAGAATTTCATTGCTAACACAGACTACTGCAGTAATTCCAGGCACTGGGTTACACACCTCATGGTCTGCCCTGAGGAGAAAAGCCCATAGGTGGAAAGATGCACTCAGCTTTGAACGCACAACTCGGTGCTGAGGATCCACAAATATTTCAATGAATGGGGAACAGCATAAACAAAGATCAATAATATCTTGCAAGAACACAGAAAGGTCTGAGACTTAGCTTGAAGACTCAAAATGGTTGATCTGGGGATTTGGGTTATTCCAATGCTTTATTTTGAACAGATCTGGAAATGGACCAAGCTGAGGACAGGGCCCTTGTAGACCGTAATTCTTCACTTTGATTGTCAGCCCACTTCTGTAGTATTTTTCTCCCATTTTGGTTTTTTGGGTGTTTTTTTCCTGAGAAGACTTCATTTTCTCTCAATTTTTAATGTGACTTCTCAGCCTTATAAAGACATTGGATGTCCACCATACAGCAGCCTTCTGTGCTGTAACACTACCTGCACATCATGGATGTATATACATCATCTATGAAAACATAACTCTCTCTCCCCAGCAGTAAGAAAAAAATACCAGAACTAAATCTGTTTACTTGGAAAAAAATTACATATGGGACAATAATTTATTCAGAGCAAAGAAAACCAACCAAACCAACGCAGCAGTGCCCATTTCATTAACTGGACAACTGCAGTTTTTTAAGTTCTTGGCACTCTGATGAATAAAGGTAAGGTCCGTTCAGCTAGAGTTAAAAACAAAACAAGGAAAAGGTTGCGAAGAAAAGCAGACTTGTGGTTACAGAATGAGTGGGCCTCACTGGGAGCTTTGGCTTCCGTGTTGCAGTTATACAAAGAGCATGCAGTGTTCCCAGGCGTGTGCCCAAACACTGATACAGGCTGGACGCTGGTCCTCTGGACTCTGCTGAGGCTTTCTTTTCTTTTTAAAAGTGATCTTGTCAAATAAATCCTTCACTGCAAGTGAAATATAATCCTTCTTTCTTTCCACATCCTACTCCTGCATTCCTGTCCTTTTGTCATGAATGAGGATGTCCAGACCTCCTCCTTTCTTGCAATTTATGTTACTTTTCCCTCAAAGGTCTAAACGTGGCACTGCTCAGTCGTTTGGAGAAGCTTCACCAGCACCAGGAGCAGAGTCATGTAAATCCCACCGGGAAGAACAGGATGCCCAGTGAAATGAGAAACCAAGTTACAGACATTTTCTCTACCTCCCCTTTCCCCTTTCTGCCCCAGCAGCTTCACTTCCCCTACGTCCCCTTTCGCCTTTCGTCCTTCCAATTCCACCTCTTGCCTCATCCCCCTCTCCAGCTCCCCCTTCTCACCAACAGTTTGGTAGGGTTTCACCAAAGCAGGCAAGCGGAACCCTTCACTTTCAATCCCCGAAAGAGGCCAGGGCACAGAGGAGTCTATAATACCATAAATTAGAACATGAAAAGCTAATACATTTTATACATTTGTCAGAGAGAGAGAGAGAGAGAGAGAGAAGAGAAAAAATCTTTGCTGCCAGGTTCCTCATAGCAAATCTGTCACGTTGGAGATAGGCTGCTGAAATAGAAGTATTTACAGACAGATAGAGCCCTGGTGCAGAATAGCAAAGCTTGCTGCTGGATGCTTCAGGGCTATGTCAGGAGCCAAGATAGAGTTCTCAAGCCAAACCGCACACAGGCCCATTGTAATCACCTTAGCTCTTCTTGTGTGGGGCTAAAATAATGCAAAGCAGAGAGCTGCAGCAAAGCTGCCTGTGACTACTGCAGGTGTTCTGGAGTGCATGTCTAAGGACTCAGGGGACTCTGCTGGTGTTTGCATTGTAAGTCTGAATTTGCTTGATGCTGTTTTACAGAAGGAAGGGGAAAAAAGTCAGATCCCAGACAGGATAATACAGAAGAATTTTCTGGAAATTCTGTTCCACCTGCCAGATACCCAGCCCCTTGTTTTTCTTGCTCTGTGCTCATTCTAGGTGGATGGCCCCGTTTTAGCTGAGCTTTTCCCCAGCCCCGTTGCACATCCAGTCCCTATTGCATTGGATTTCTGCTGCCTGGAGGATGGAGCTGTCTGGCACATCCAGTGATGATGGCTTTCAAATCTCTCCTTCCACAATTCAGAACTCAAGTCAGGAAAGCATTTCCCAGACATAATCTCCCTTGAAATAGTCAGTAAGTCAGACTTAATTAAGATAAAGAACAGCAAAAAGCAACCATAATTAAAACTTAGAGTTTCCTGCACAGATGAGAAAGTAAAAGGAGCTAGGTGCTGGAAGGAGTATTGTGTCTGAAGTTGGCATTCACCCACAGCCAGGTTTTCTATCCAGAAGGATGTAACACGGAAGATGGCAGTGGTGGCCCCTGACAACCGTTTAGCTGAAATTGCACACAAATTACCTTATCCAATGCTCGCTCCAGCCTGAACAGTCCCTCATGCAGCTGCTGAACTGCTTAGTGAAATGCACTATTTGCTGCTTTGGTTATTTCAGCTTTCACCACGCCCAGACCTCAGGACAATCCTAGAGGCAGACCTGTGAGACTGTTGCTTTTGGGACCATTTATCTATGTAAGGGTAGAAGTGTACTTGAAGACGACAACATTGATAGAAGGACGGGTTGTAACAAAAACAGCCCTGGAAATCCATCTAACCTACTAGCCTGTTCTGACATCAGCCAATAGCTAAGAGCAGCATAGGAAGAAGGCAAGTATATAGCGATTCTTCTTCTGAATGCTCTTCCAGCCTCTGGAAAATTGTGTGGCAGCAGCTTCTTGAGTTGCTTGGACTTGTCCATCCTTCATGGATCTTTTATCCTTGACTCCTGCCCCAGCTGTCAGTGCAGGAGTCACTGCATGAACAGTTTTCGGATCTATGCTACCGGCCCCCAGATCTCTTTGCCCCAAAGCCGTCCCATTTTCAGAGAAGAATTTTGCTCTCTCCACCCTTCAGACTCCTTCCTTTGCTCCTCTTCCCCAGCCCCTTCACTCCATGTGGGAGAATGAACATTTGTAGGCCCAGAGTATGGGGCAGACATCAAAAATGACAGCTATGGAGAGAAGCCAGACCAGCCTGCTGAGCTGTGCTTCACCACGGTTTACATCCATCTATCTCCAGAGCTTTGCTCGACTCCCAGCATTTTGTCCTGTCCTCCTAGCCAGGGTGGTTTATCCAGGCACTCACAGAAGCTGCCAGACAAAACACTCCAGATTAATTCCGCTCTCTTCCCCTCTCTTTTTAGAAACTTTTAATTAGTCCCCAACTCAGTACCATTATTAGTATTTGTTATTAAGTATTAAAATCGCTCACCCCCAGCTCCCTCTCCCTCCGCCTCCCTCTTCCAGCCCTTTGTTTTAATTGTTATATTTTTTCATCAGTGATCAGCCAAGCTTCCCTAATGATCTAGACTCATTTAAAGGGTTTATAACTCCGGCACAAAACTCCAATAAAAAAGCGGCAGACTTGCTGGGAACCTCCTGGGGCTATTCAGCAGCCAGGAACACAAACTCATTTACTACTTGCCTACTCCCCTCTTTCCTTAGTCACCATCACCGATTCTGTCAAAATACCCTCCTCTGCAAGCACAGAAAGCCCTTCCTTTTCCTTTTCCACATCTTCTCCCACCCTCTCTCAGTTTTTTTTTTCCCTGAGGATCAAGACAAGAGAACTAGAAAAAGCCTTGATGAGGCATGTGGTGAAGTTAACAGCAAATAGACTAAACCCACTGTTTCTCCCGTCTTCCCCCTGCCGATGCCAGCATTCCTGTCCCCTCAAGAGGAAAAATATAAAGCGTCGTAGTGAGACAGGAAAGAAACGATCTGGCTGTATTTCTCCTTGAGTCTATTTAGCAGTTGCAAGTTACCCCACTAGAGACCTTAAAAGCCTTTTTTACAAATCTGCAAGTCAGCATTGTCTTCTCCTCATAGCTTTTTTCACTTTGCAGTAGGTATAGATTTACACACCAGGCAAAGGGTTGTTTGGCAAACTCTTGGTGCCTTGGCCCAGCTTCCCGTCAAGTACAGATGTTGCTTCCAAACCTGTCTTAGCCTCATGCACAGCCAGCCGTAAATTCATGTGGAACCAAACAGGAGCAGGAGTGCAAGTTGTTCTCCATGGCAATAAGCAGAATTATGCTAGGGTCTAATCTGACCTACTGCGCTTCTTGCCCATGGTGTTGGGCACTGGGAAATTAGCCAGTTTTAGGGGCAAGCTAGGAGGATACATTTTTTCTCCAGTGATCTCATTGTACCAAGCTTTTTGAGGGAAATCTCACAAAAGGTCTTCCCTCTACAAGTGCACACAAACCCCTTCTGAAATGGAGAGCAAGGGAGTGTGAACGGTAAAAAGGAAATCAGTAAAGCTAGGCAAGTGTGGAGGAAACTAACTTGTACAGGGTGGATTTGCGTCACCTGCCTTTAGACATCTGCCATGTGGATGCTTACATCTAAGCTAGTCATTCTGGGCTTACTCGCTGTATAAGCAATACGGAAAACAAGCACTTTTAACATCCTAGTTATCCTGCCCTTGCAACCCAGCAGAATTTTGACCCTTTTACACTGAAAACCCCAGTTCTTCCAGCTGACACATTTGCCAAAGCCTTCCATTTCAAAATTATGGAGCAAAGGATGCCATTAAATGATCTTGCTTTGAAGTCGCTATTACTCCCAGAAATGTGCCTGACAACATTACAACTGCAATGACCATCTAAGTCACAATTGTGTTGATACAATCTACAAGCAGTCTTTTGTTCTCGCTTGAAAGGGGCTCAGCTGAAAGGCCCATCAATGTGTTCAGTCATCTTCAAAAAGCCGGAATCATTTGGTGGGAATAAACAGTTGGAGCTCTTCATTTAATCATTTGAAAAGGACAGTTTCCCAAGGAACTTTAGCACTATCCTCTCTAGTGTGCCTGCTGGACTCCTCTGAGAGAAGGTTTCTGGAGCTGGTTGAGCTACTTTGACGCAGATTTTTCATCAGCAATTTGACTTTTGGGGGGAGAGATAAATAGGAAAACAAAACAAAATAAAACAACCTACCACAATATTTCATGAAAGGTGGAAAAAAATCATTATGGTTTGGCGTGTTTAAGCAAAAGTAACAGATTTTCAACTTGGGCTGAAGGTACAGTACACTAAGTAGGGCCTATGGAGGATGCCTGCAATTAGAGAAGTAGTTGGTGATACAAAACTGTCTTCTTCTTGTTTCCAGCTGCTACATTTAATTAAAAGAAAGCTAAACAATCCATTACATTAAATTACTTTCTGAACATTACTTTTCCTCATAGGCAATTGCAATGGTTGCCACAGGGATGTTTTCTGACCACAGATTGGAAAGGAGATAACCATTCTCGAAATTATTCCATTCTTGCCGAAATATCACCCAGACGACTTGGTCAGGAGTCACTCCCCACTGTGTGAGGGACTACAGAAACTGTTGGGGATTTACCAGGCACATGAGGGGCATTAATGAACTGTAACCCCAATCTCATCTTGTTTGTTCCTGCATCATCTCGCATGATGATGAAGATGCCAAATCACTATAATGCCCTGGCAACCAAAAGGGGCTTCTTTCACATTTTCTCTCTCGACCTTCTGTCACGTTCACCACTGAATCTGCAGTTAGTAAAATCATACCACGAGACACTCTCTACCTCTGTTGCTTCCTGAGGGTTTCTAATCAGTACAAAGCAGTCCATATATCTTGTTTCAACTTCTAACCAGAAGAAATACTCCATTGATATTAGAAGCCAAATATGCCAGGGATATCTTGAAATATCACATGGAAACAGAATTTGTAGGAAAATTCTTTGTCCCTGTGGGCATTTTGTTTTCATTTCAGTTCTTGTTTGGAGAAGGACAAAAAAAGATTTGGGGTCTTCGACTTCCTCAGCAGAGCACGGAAGTTGCAGTGGGCCTCCAACTCATCAGGCCACAGAGCAGAATTTGCCTCCTGGAGAGAAGCTGCAGTTCTTCCCTAGGAACAAAGCCAGTGTCTAGACTCTAGCAGGGAAGGAAGTGATGGCAGTTAAAGAAGTCCTCCGCTGACTGCTGTTGTGTACTGCAGGCAAGTCACCACCCCGTAACTCTGCCATTTTTATAACGTTCAGTTCTCAAAGCAACTATCAAAGCATGATTGCCTTGTGGCAAAACCAGCCTGGATTGACTTCAGGAGCAGAACTGAATAAAACCAACATACTGGCTCAACTCTGCTTCCTCTGTTAGAGCTATGCTCTTATTTTCTGCACTCCGCACTATTTTCCCTCTGAGAAAGTTGTTGACAAGTGGCTATTTTGAACATGGCTGAGTGCAGATTGTTAAAGGAGAGATAGGTTTCTGGTTCTGTCTTGCAGACTATTTTTGCTTTATTCCTCATCTCAGGCAAAAACTTTCAGAGGGTAAGTATCTGCTTACTGTTTGTGCATAATGCATTACGGTATGAAATTGCCTTTTCTTCCCTCATTTACAGCATTTGCATCCCATCCTGTGATGACCTTACATGACCACAAAGCTCCAGTACTATCATTCTCTCCCTTAGCTGGCCTTCCAGAAGTGAAAAGCCATTGGCTTTGGTTTGCTTGTTACACAGTGGGAAATATGTTCCCTGGTTGCAACCAGTGTGATAGTTTCACTCTGCCTCACATTTCCCCTGTTTGAAGCCTATAAACTGCTGGACTGGATTTTCAGTTATCAACATCCTCTTAACCCAAGTGGCATTAGCTAAGCCATTCAGCAGTCTGATCCAGACAAGTATCTTAATCAAATAACAGACTTCTTGTGAATTATCCCAACCACTCTCTGAATCTGAGGGCACACAGAGTATGAGACAGGCATCACAGATTATGTTGACAGTCATGAGAGAGGGGGCATTATCAGAGGAGCGAGAAGGAAGCTCAGGTTGTGTCTGCACTTGATCATGGTCATAGTAGACACCAAGCTTTTGGTTTCACAGAAAAAACCATAAATAATCACCCACATGAGCAGCATTCAGTTTCCCTTAGCTCACATCTTCATACAAAGAAGATAATCCTACAGCTTTACAGAAATGAGAAAACCATACCTACCATGAGGGACTACTTCCTTACAAAAGAACCAGAAGCCAACCCAAAAGGCAAGATGTCAACCATGTTAATCTCTAACTTTGTGGTTTTTTTCTCTCTGCCTGTGTTTAACTCCCCATACCCCTGGCAATATAAGCTATTCCTCCTCAGTTTTCAGCCTCTTCTTAAATTTCAGTGGTCATCATACTTGACTGCATTTGTATCTATAGTTCCCCGATAGCACCGGGCAAAGATGGATTGACAAGAGTGATGGTTTTTAAGCCCTTCAGTAAGGTCCTCAGTGTTCTCAGCAATTGACTCTAGCCTGCAGAGGTGTGAATCAAAGTCTGGTTTCCCATGTGGTCATGCCAGATGGTTGGCTCAAAACTCATCATTTCTTTACAGCAAAACTCACTAGACACAGACAGTAACCATAAGATATATTGGAAACTTGAATCTTGTATAATTTAGACTGCCAACACCCATGCAAAAGATACTTCACCCTACTACTTATGTCAGCTCTTCAAGGATGGTTTCTTTGCTGAATAAGTCCTGAAACATTTCAAGGCAAGGATAAAAATAAATTCTTACAGTTAGCCTGCATCTTCTCATTCTAAACGATCTTGTTACTTCTGAACTTTGATTGTCAAATTACATTCAAGGATCATTTCACATGCCCTAAAAGGCAGTACCACTTCCAAGGAATGCATGAAAACAGCTATACAGAACAACAGAACACATGCTAATATTATTTCATTGTCTGTGGCCATATTGCAGTGTGTTCTGGAATTTGTCAGGGGCTGAGGTCTCCAACTATGTCACATTATACCTTCTAGAAAAGAATTAGGAACGCTGAGTAAGTTTGTCCTCCGGTGAAATTGTGAAGGGAGTGTGGGAGATAGCATTATTCAGTAAAGCAAATAAAAATTTAGGAAGGAGATATTGTGTTGAAAATAATCATATGCTTGGAAAATCTGGCACTGTATATTTAGTGACCACAAGAGGTCAGGACATCAGTTTTCCATTGCATCTTAAAAGCAACATCTCTAAGAGCTTGGGACCAGAATATTCTTTTAGGTATGATTGTTCGGTTAGGAAATTCTATCTTTAAACATTCCTCAACAGCATCTGTATATGTTTCTTCAGCAGCAGGGATTACTGCAGGAGTGACAGTCCTTTCACTGCACTTTCTACTAGCAGTATAATAGTCAGGTTTGTCTTTTTTCATGTTCTAGGTCCTGCTTCTCATTTTGAAAGTATACAACAGTATCATATTTTTTACCAAAAGCCACAATCAACAATTCCACTTCCCTGGCACATTGAGATTCCGTTCATTAAGAATAAATCATGCTGGTGACACAGCTGTCTCAGGTGTGACCCAACATTATAGAGTTTCCTCCTACAGAAACTGTTAAGCATCACAAGCCTCCCTTTTCCCGCTTTCAAATGCACTTCTCCAGCATGAATACAGGTCAGTATATGAGATAGCAAATACATTACATATTTCAACTACAAATTAAGACATTTTGGTGCAAATGCAGTTCTCCATCTTTGAGGGGTCTGCACTAGGGAGATAGGAAAAAGGAGCTACATAAAATAGTGATATTTTAATAAATATATATATTTATATAAGTATAGGAACTACATACAATCCTACACACTTGTCCTCTGAGAACTACATTCTATAACACCTTTTTATTAATGTTACTTTTTCTAGAGAGTGTCCTGCCCAGGCACTAACTGGGCTTGACCCAGTTTGGTGTATAAAAACAGATTAAATTTCTGTCTATGATTTTAGGTGATGAACTTTTCATACGCAGGCTTGTTTCACTGGAAGGCCCAGCCTTGGCCCCCCATCTCTGGCTGCAGCATGCCCCCTTTAGCAGGTCCTGCTTTGTGAAATTGCATTTCTTTGTTTACTTTGTATGGTGCCAAGAAATGGCTTTTTTTTCCTTTTTTCTTTTTTAAGTGAAAATTATTAAGCTGCTTCTAGTATAATACCTCTAAATGCCTAGTCCATGAGAGGGAATTTTAACTTGGTTAATCTGACACAAATGAAAAACTATTCAAGGCTTGAGATGACTGTAAAGTTTAGTGTCACGGCTTTTTTGGTAGAAAAAAAAAAGGGTTCTCAGAAAAATTTCATTTGAACACTTGAAGTTATTTATTTCCTTTAAAGTAAAGTGTTGGGCATGCTTTAAAGGCACGTTAGCACTGTATTGTGCTAATTGTGAGATTATTGTGAGATCATTGCACTAATTGTGCTAATTAACTAACAGTCCTGCTCAGTGCTGGGGTGTACATGGGGCAGAAAGAAGACCAGGAGAGATGGAGAGTGTTCTTACCAAAGTGGGGCAGCAGGTATCTGTTCCCACTGCGTGAGATGGATCCTGCATGCTTGCTCATAGCTGAAATGGTGATGTTGTTGTTCTCTTAAAAGCTAAATTCCAACTGAAAAGCCTGCCATCATTTCTGTGACTACTACCTGCAAAGGAAAATGGGAAGGAGAAGCTGACGGTGATGCAGAGACCTAGGTTGTCTGAGACCATTCCTTCGCTTGTTCAAAGCCATTACATCCAAATTAAAGACATCTTGGGGATGTTCCTCATCCTAAATCTCTTTTTCATTTTTTATTTGCATGTCTGGAGGCAAAAGAAAATAGAATCTGCCTGAGTTAAGCTAAGCCAGTGCTCAGAGGGGTGGGCTAAGACCAGTGGATGAGCTTCAATGACCAGGGAGACAACAGATCAGGAGATTTGAGACCATTTTCAGAACTATGCTGTTATCTAGTGGAGTCTCAGCACCTTTTTCTCCTTGAAGGAGCGACGGGGAGTGTGTGTATTGTTTTCACTTCTCGGCAGCAGCTGGGATAAATGGGCTGAAGCTTCCCTCTACTTTTTGCTCCAACAGTCATGTATCAGGTTTTCCACAACTGAACTGAAATCCATGATTCATAATCAGTTTCGTTTGTGAAATGTTCTTCTAATTGATCAGACGGAGACCAATTTCAGTGTGGGAAACTGAACCCTGAGAAAATTAATTACCCGCCAGGCTAAACCCATTTCCTTTGGCCCAAGTACAGCTTACTGTATGTTACTGAGAGATGACCTAGCTGTCGAGAGAAAGGCAATGCTATAATTCTTTCTAGGACACGCTACATTGGAAGCAGATAAAGCGCTGCTGGCTGAGGGCACTGGCTATGCAGAGTGGGGAGCTAGCACAGGGAAAGGGGTAAAGGGACAGTAAATACATGGCAAAAGGCTCAGAGGGAGTAGAGATAACAGAAAGTAGAAAATATACCAATTTTAAGATCCCAGAGTCTCTCACGGATTATTCACTACAGAGTTTGCCTTTGGGGACAACTGGTTTTAACATTCGCTGCGCATATTTGGTACTCGTTTTACACCTGTGAGATATGGAGGAATGTCACAGACCCTGGGCAAAAAGCATAGATGGAGAGAGATCTTTTTGCTGCGGTGCTCTGGTAATGAGGCTAGTGCACTTAGCCAGCCTCCACAGCCTCAGGGCGGGAAGGCTTAGAATAAATGCTGTAACCGAGCAGAAAGCATCAGGGAGTAAAACTAGGCTCTCTTTCCTCCTTTAGGCTGAAGATATGCAGAAGATCCAGGGACTCACAGGTGGCTCCAAATGAATGCGAATGAGAGCGTTGCACACGGATGCAGGATAGCCCATCGGGTCTCGCTACATGGAAATTGCTGCTCTTACGGCTGACTGCCATTCCCTTCAGTTACAAGGGCCCCTTACAATAGGATACCAAACTCAAAGCCCTCCAAGACAGGAAGTGTTACAGATTTTTTAATTAACGTCAATTGGGTAATGAAAGTAGCAGGAGTGTGTTCCCGCTCTGTGAATGGATAAATTAAAGCTCACAACAAAGACTATAGACATAGAGACTGCGAGGAGAGCAGATTTGAGATGGAAATTCGAATGACTGCAGTCTTTAAGCTAATGATGTCCTGCCCACACGACTCTGCCAGCTTCAAGGCTAGAAAAATAACCACGGAAAGAACATGGATCTCCTTCTTTTTAGACTGGAGCTTCAAGAGAAAAGAACAGCAGTATTAGAGGATACCCAGGCCTGCAATCCCCTGACAGCAAGAGCCAGCCACTCCCCAACTGGTCCAGGTTAATAGAAATACTTCCTTGGTCAGACCCCAGCACAAAACAACATAGGATTTATAGCCAGAATAAAGCTAATCAAAGAAAAAGGACAAAGGTTTATCAGCAGCCAGAAATTTTTGGAAGCAAAGAAGTTAGTGATGTCTGGGTCAACAATGTTCTTTTGCTTCAGAGAGCATTCAATGCAGGTTGCTTGGGGTATACCTTACCTTGATGAAAAGTTTTAACCCTTTGACTTTTGAAAGGACAGGATTTAGATTCGGGTGTATTTATTGGAAAACCTCAAATTCAAACAAAATAATCTCTCTGTTGCTGCTAGCCTTTTATCAGCGTCTGTGTGGATGTGTTCAGGAACTCCGTGTAAATGCAATGTACTTAAGAAACAAAGGTTGAGTAGAACGACCTCTTCAAATGCAGATGTTAGGCTTCTTTAAAGCCCTGGGGTTCAAGGATCACAAAGCTGGGTTAAGGCTCCTAGCCTACTTTCCTCCTCTGTCTGCCTTATTCTTGCTCCAAGAAAGAGGATGACATAACTGAGAATCAGGCGCAGTGTATTTCTCAGAGGAAAATATAACTCTACAGCAATTCCTAATGGTACACTGCAGAATTTCGAAAACCTCAAATGCTTCAGGGCTCCATCTCCCTAGCAGGTCAGTTGGGAATAGGCGATAAAGCTGCTGTGGAAGAGGGAAGGAAACCTGTGTGTGAGTAGTGAAGAGGTACGGAAATAAACATGTAACAAAGAAAATTGAAAAAACTCTCCACCAAATTAATAATATTGCGATAATAGCTGTTCTATTTAGGACCTCTTATTTTGGCTGTTACAGCCAAATTGTAATATAACTGGAAATCAAAATGGATGGAAGCTGATCCATTGCTGTTTATGGCTACTGTTATTTTCTGATAGATCCTGATAGTCTACTAAGTAAACACCACAGTATCTACCTCTTAACCCAGATTTCACAGCTCCTCGAGTCTCTTGCAGCAGGAATATTTTTCTTTTTTTTTTTTAACCCTGTTACTGCATTTGAGTTGACTCTTCTTCTGCTTCTGTGGGTACAACAGGAATACTCCAAAAGTCAGAGCTCTCTGAACTGAAATACCAGTTTTGAAGGGAACAAATCCCATTTACATCATGGCTGTGAACCCATTCCTTTATAGGCAACTTTGTGCATCTGTGCAAGTACAAAAACATCCAAGAGAATGTTGGTGAGTTATGTCAGTTTAGTATGCTACCACCCATCAACTGAGCTACAGAGTTTGTGTCCACAGTTTTCCCTCAGCCCTTGGAAAATGATATTGCTTGCTTCAGCTTTCCTTTTCCATGTTTCTCTGCCTCTCACCTTTTCTATTTTTCAGTAGCAAAAGAAAAAAAATAAGTAAAAATAAAACATTTTTGAAGCGTTCTTCAAAAAGATAAAAGCTATTTTCTAAGTTCTCATTAATTTTAACGTCTGGAAAATATTGATAAAAGATCAACATGCACTTACTGAAAAGAAATTCAGGAGAGCAGTTTGAGGTGAACAGTGACTCTTCTGGAGAATGTTGCTGGTCCAAGTGCAGCTCACCTGGCCATTCACTCAGTGCCCATTGAGGAGGAAAGGAGATGAGATATTACTCCATTATAGTCTGGAATTCATAATTCATGCAATGCCAATGAAATAATGATAAATGACTGAATCGTTCACAAAGGCTATTCTTCATGCTTTAGCCCCTTTCTTTTTCTTTTCTTAACTTTCTCTTAATGACTCCTCTCCTTGCCTTCCCTTCCCTTACAACCACTTGGCAGAGATGCTCTAAATAAGCAGAAAACAGTTGTGTGAGAAGCCTAAATCTCCCCCCCTCCACCGTCCACGTGGATATCCCAGCTTGTGGATATGTGCGAAGATAAGTATGTACGCAACCAGCTCTATACATACCTATCTACCATCTGATCTGTTTGAGATGATAACCTATGGTCATGGTCTGGTCATCTGATTTGTCTGCACCATAGTTTTCTCCTCTGTTCAGTGGACAAAATGAGTAGAAGTAAGGAAGGATAACAGTATGTTATAAATCAGTTGTTGGTTTGTTTGGTCAGTTGTTTGGCTATGGGAGATGAAAGGAGCACGTGAGAAACATGAGGCTCTTTTGAGACCACAGAAACAAACCACTTCACTATGAATCCTTGGGTTGGACAGAAAAGCTTTTCAGGTCCTGGTAATTCACCTGACCCTACATGGGCAACAGTTGCTCTTTATCCTTGGGAAAGGAAAGCAGCAGATGAGCAACTGCTGGAAACAGGAGTTTGTAAAGAAATTGCACCTTGAAGAGCCATAGCTCTGTTGCTAGATTGATTGTGAGTGGTAGAAGTATTAGTCATGTCTTGCTCTGAGCTGTTGTACAGGGGTAATCTAAACCTGAAGAAAAACTTGTAAAGATCATAGCACACAGATGGATGGATAGATGGCTAGATATATCATAAGCAAAAATAACAGTTTAAAATCACATTCCTGTTTGTGACCTCATTTTCGAAAGTCCCGAGTGTTCCTTTCAGTGGAACATGCTGTGGGAGCAGTCCTCTGGGGAATTAGTCTAGAGGCAGGTGTCTGCACTTAGAGACCTATTTTTGCAAATCTTAGTTATGTATATTTGGAAAGGTGAGAAAGCACCAGCCAAGGATGTTTTCTAAAGGTCGAACCTTTCTTTTTGCTGGAGCTTTCCTCCTTGACTTGCTTTTATTTCCAGGTACTCCCCAAGGACAGATTGAAACTCGGTAGCTCCGAGCATATCCTTTGTCCTGCTTAATCATTGTCAGCAGCCCAAAAGATGAGATAATGGTGACCCATCTTGGGAACTCCAAGATACTGATTGTTTAGAAAGGTCAAAGAAAAACTAGGTTTCTAATCTTCGCAAAAGAAGAGATTAGCAGGCAGCCTTGCTGAGATGTTGAGGGGGGAAAAAAAGAAAAGGGAAAAAGAGAAGAAAGGTGATATAAGGCTATTTGGGTTTGACTTCAATACAAGGAGCTAGGAACCAAGAAACAAAGCCATAACGCTGAAAAGAAAGCAGAGAGAAAATTTCTCTGCAGAATACACTACTGAATATATAGATGGGATGAGGGACATCTGGGAAGAAATATGAAAAGACATGAGCTATGGGGAAATAATATTCCAGGATAAAACTAGTCAAGTTGCTTTTTATTTCTCCAGCATTCAAGGTTGCTAGCCTTCACCTCTGATTCCTATGGGAGACTAGTATTGTAGCTGTTGTGGCTGAAAATAGGAATAGGACAGATGGAAAGAATGGATGGGATTTCTGCCCCATTAGTCTATACAACAAAGATGATTGACAAGACTCAGCTAGTTGTCTGGGCTTCCTCTGTAGTCCATAGAGGAGCCATCACTGGTAAAAGGCAATTCCACCCATCATGAAAGTGAGTAATGCAGAGGAAAAAAGATGAACCAACAAGAGAGGTGCTCATCTGTCTTTCCTGGTTAAAGAAAAAAACAAACAAACCAGGGGATGAGTTCAGGATCGAGGGTCAATCCCACCTCTCCCGAGTGAGAAAAATCCCACCCAAGAGCCTCTGATGATTCCATCCTTGCTGGAATAGATGCTGGAAGCACAAAGGGTCCTGTTGCGTAGTCTCATTTCATGTCATCTGTTATTGAAGGACCAGAAAATGCAAAACCAGAGATCAAATGTCTCATATACACCACACAATCGCCTTGTCCAGCTCTATTTTGTCTCTGTAACACCCCAATGACAAAGGAATATGTTAGGGATTGTGATTACTGTTCCAGTTTTGAAGAAATTCTGGCAGCAGGTGAGAGAAGCATTTGGGGCCAAAGACTTAAAAAATTCAGGCCCAGATTTCAAGCATTCGAGTTTTTAAGATATTTTATACTGGAAGTTTGGCTTGGACACATCTTTAGTAGCTGCTAGAATCAAACAGAATCTCCAAGCCTTTGGAAGTATTCCTAGTGCAAGAAATTACCAATTTCCATATTTTTGTTGCTCTTGATGTTTTTGACACTCAGGAACAAACTGTCTTCATTTAAATGAGATGAGAAAAGTATCTCCTGCAAATTATGCCATTTCTTTTCTCCATTATGTTTTTCTGCATCTTCTGGCAGCACTGTTACAAAACCAACAGCAAATGGTCGAGTGGAACAGCAAAGACAATAACTTTAATGGAAAGAAATTGGGAACTGGAAGATGACACAGATTGCATTAGAAAAAAAAAGTGAAATAATATTTAATTTCCCTGGTCATAAATAATATGTCCTCCCACATTACAAGCACATCAAAGATGACAGGAAAAATAGTCAGTGACATGAGAAAATATCATTATTTCTTCATTAAATATTTTATACATTTATAAGGGGAAAAAAATTTAAAAAGCACCCTGACAAAAATATAACAGCTAAAGAGCCATTGAAGAAATGAATTAGGACTATATAAGTGTACAGATGCGTAAATCAAGAGGAAAGAAAAAATCTGCCACAGGCAAAACTTTGGCTATTGTTAGAACCAAGTTCCATTTCAGAAAGGGAGTGGAACTGCTGCCGGTGGACTCTGGACACCATTGAACTATCAGTATGCACCATGTGTTCACAGCAGGGCTGCCTTTGTGGGTAAAGAAAGGGGATCTGGTCTGCTCGGGTTTTTTGTGTAGTGAAGGCTGGGCAAAGAGAATTCTTACACAGAGACTGCTGTGCCACAATACCTTGCAGCGTGGATTGGGCCAAACACAGAACTAGAGGCACTGAATTTTAGATGTTAGTTTTGCAGGAAGCTACTGGAAATTTGGGAAGATCACAGAGGCTCTGGCTGTAAACTTAAAGTAGAGTAAGGGTCCAGTAGGCGAACATCAGGGGCGCTGCAGGTCTAGCTGAGCTGTTTTATTTGCAAAAGGGTTTACATTCTGTGTGTGTTACTAATAGTATCAATAGGTTTCAGTTTCCTGTGTATGCTTATCATCTCTGGAGCCCAAAATTACCAACAGTGGGTCAGTGAGGGCAAAAAAGGCTCCATCTGAAAGATGGCCTTTAGGAGAAAGGGGATATACAATCCTGCATGGTTTTTCCTGTGTTTCTTCACTACAGTCAGGGACAGTGCCTCTGTAAGAACTCAACACTGAGGTGCTGATTGTTTCTGTCTCTCTAATGATCCATCCTCGTCATCCCACTCCAGCCCTCATGACCAGAACACATCTATTCAGAGAAACATTATCACCATCATTTCTGCCCCAAGACACACAGCATCACTCATCAACAAGAAGTCAAGGTCATGACACCCCAAAACGTGCAACGCACAGACTCATCTCTTCTGGTCTCAGTGCTGCTGAGAACCTCCCTGCTCACACATGCACTAATGGCACCATTACCTCTCCCCTCCAGATTGTTTAACAGATGCTCTTGATAAATACCAAAGCAGCTGAAATTCTGCAGGAAATGAAGCGCAGCTGCCCAACTGCCACGGTTGCTAGTGAAGGATAGGAGACACTTACAAGGTCTTGGGGATGGGTATTGCATGAGCAAAGGTGTTTCGTCCTTTCACCAGGACTGAAGAGTCTAGTGTTGGGGAGTGGGATGGGCCTGACTGGCATAAATTTTATAAAGTAGTCTCAGCTCCCAGGTTACTGGCAAGGGTAGGTTCTCCTAGAGGAAATATTATGAACTGTGCCAGGTTATAGGCTGCCAGCTGCATCTGTGCAAGTAACAAATTCACTGAAAGCTAACAAACATGGAATTTACAGTTTGAATAAGTATACATAGAGTGCGTATATATATATTTGTATTTTTGTGTGTGTTTGTTTATATTTGAATTTTACTGTTCTCAAATAACTATCTAATGTATTTGTGAAGACAAAGTGTAAACAATCAATGTTGGGGACAAGTTTGTTGCTGTCCTTTTTAGCTACACAGCCAGAGAGATTTTCCAGGTGTTGTCTCCACTGATATTTAGTAGCCCCAAGTAATGGATAGATTGAAGCATTAAGATTTTTTTCCCCCTTTTGACCTGCAAAAGTAAGGCAACCTTGCGAAATGCAATGGCCCTGTGAAATCCGTATTTCTTCAACAGAAAGTTTTTGTTTAAAACAACATCCCTCTCACAAAGCTTCTGCTGCTCCCAGAAACATCATATCAAGATACAAAGGGCTGAGTGACTGCAAAGACATTCCTTGTATGAAATGGAGGTCTGTCCTCTTCCTCTGCTTGTCCTCTCCCTCCGTTTCTTTGTCTCTGTCCCATATTGCTTCACTTCTAGGCTAATTAATCTAGCACAGTCTTCATAGATTTTCATCAACTCTATAGCTAAGCTTCTTTCAACATACTTAAGCAACATGTCTAACGTCTCTGCTACGCAATTTCTCTCTCAACAAACTTGCACTTTTCCTCCTTACCCCATTTCTTATTTCCCTGGACCCATCTGATCTCTGGGACTGTTGGCAAACATGAGACATCACGTTGTGAGAGCAGCAAGGGAGAAGCTGCTGGAGCTATCAGCTCTCCGGTAGAGAGAGAATAAGGTGTGCAAGAGTGCCTGTACCACCTGAGCATGCTTGGTGACTGGGGAGAAAATGGAGCTGTCAGGAGGGTAGAGAGGGGTCTTGCAGAGACAAAGAGGCAGCGTGTAATGGAATGGAAATAGGAGAGGTGAGAGAAAATGAGATGGAAAAACTGAGATGTATGACACGGAGGAATTTAGCCCAAATGAGATTGTCATCAAGTCTGCCAGAGCGGAGGGTTAGAAGGGAAAAAACAAACCAGCCACCACAATTCCTTTGTCATCACCAGTAGCATCTCTTCCAGAGTGTGCATCCTTGCTTGCCTAATATGCACACACGTCTCCTCCACTGCTCTCAATTCTTCAGATGAGATTCTGTCTTTTGTTCTTTCGGCTTCCTATTTCACTTCATCAACTGTCTTTCCTTCTTGTTACTCATGCATGCCACTTCCGACCATTTTCTGTTGTGGGTGACATGATCACAGAGCTAAATAGTGACAACAGAACAGAACAAGGATATTGCAGACATTATGTTTTTATATAAACATATATAATAAGTGTGTATCTGTGCATACGTATGGACTACAGGGATGAGAATTCATCACACTGGAACAAAATCTAGCCCTGATGCAACCACAGCCCTGTTTTGTCCCTTCCTGCTACACTGTGGTTGATATCTGCACCTTCATTTTTTCCTTTGAAGTACAGGAGATTTTTACAGAGTATACTAAGGATCGGAAGGAGAATGAGGAAGGAGTGCTAAAGACAGACAGAGGGAAGAAGGATGGCGAGTACTTTGAGAAGAGAAAGGATGAGTTGCTGTGGTAGTAGCTGTAGCTAGAAAAGTGAACTTCCATTTTTATAGGAAATTCCTCTTCTGAATTGGAAGGAGCAGCCTAGGTTCTCAAACCTTCCCACAGAAGAGAAACTGTGCAAAAAAAAAGAAATCATATGGAGACATCAAAATGCCATAACATGAAGCACTCTATGCTACTACAAGCTATTTAAAATTAATGCCTTAATGTAATATAAAATCCATACAAATTAGATTGGAAATTGGAAATATGGAAACCAAGTGTTTTTCTGTTCTCAAAATAAAACATTTTGTCATTACCAAAATGAAATAGGAAGTCAAAACGATTCATTTTAACTATTCTCCATCAAACATTTCATTGCAATTGACTTGTTCCTGTGAAACCTTGTAAAAAGCCCTCTGACTTCAAACAGCAAACTGCTCAGATTAATAACAGTTAAACAATGGGGAAAAAAAATCAGTTTTTAAAAAACCGCTTGGCTATCCAAAAGTGAATAAAAGGGAATAGACACTGCAGTTCCCTTGGTCTGGACTGGGTCCTTGATAACTGCTTTCATATTGGAGACTCTTGGAAACCTGTGGATCAGTGTGTCCTAGCCCCTGTCAGGAATATCTTTGAATAACATCCCTGCCTGTAAATTACTCCTGCTAATCCTCTTCAGCTCAGCCCTGTTCCTCCTGCTTCTGTGAAATCCTGCAGAAGGATTACCAAGTGCCAACAAAATGCAATCCTCAGATGGCATCAAATGCTACCTTGTGCTGCTAAGTTACACGCTAACAGGAGAGCACCTTCCCTTTCACTTAGGACGTCTTTGCGCAGGGACCTGCTGAGCAATCCGTGAAGCCCCTCTCTGCCAGGAGGACGTGGTTCGAGTTGGCCGTTGTTTCGCTTCATGGTAATTAACAGCCAGGTTCACCGACTATAAAGTGCAGTTGATTTCCAATGAGTTCATAGATCCACATGTCCGCCTCCTGTCTAAATTAAATTAGCAAAGCCACTGGGAAACTTACCCTAAAATACTTTATCTTAAAACGCACAAAAATACACTAAAGGCCACAGTCATGTGCCAGAGACAGTCTTTTGGGTCCAAGGACTACACTCTTCTGGGAATCAGGCCATTAAGTATGGTTTTAAGTGTTTTGCTTTAGGCACTCAGATTTAATTTGGTTTTGTTGTACAATTTACCATGGCCCTCCTTATGCATGTACACTGCTGCCTAGGAGAAGGCAACGTGTCTCAGCCCCAGGTAGCTGCCCTCACAGCCCTCAGGCAGCCCCTTTGCAAAGGCTCTGCTCTCATTCGTGCAGTCACCAGAGCTCCGGATTAAAAGGCATCATCTGATACAAGCAGTGCCTTTGACTGCTGTCTGTGCCCCAGAAACTCCCAGCCCTGTGTGTGGCAGTGCCGAAAGGCAAGGTGGCACGGTGAGGGCTGGGCAGCCAGTGTCACCACCAGTTGAGGATGCTCCCACAACATCCTTATAGGAAAGCTCAGGAAGAGTGGCTTAGATGAGCGCACAGTGAGGTGGGTCAAGAACTGGCTGAATGGCAGAGCGCAGAGGGTTGTGATCGGTGGTGCAGAGTCTGGTTGGAGGCCTGTGACCAGCGGTGTTCCCCAGGGGTCAGTGCTGGGTCCAGTCCTGTTCAACGTATTCATCAATGACTTGGATGAAGGGACAGAGTGTACCCTCAGCAAGTTTGCTGATGATACAAAGCTGGGGGGAGCGGCTGACTCACCGGAAGGCTGTGCTGCCATTCAGCGTGACCTGGACAGGCTGGAGAGTTGGGCGGAGAGGAACCTGATGAAGTTCAACAAGGGCAAGTGTAGGGTCTTGCACCTGGGGAGGAACAACCCCATGTGCCAGTACAGGCTGGGGGTTGACTTGCTGGAGAGCAGCTCTGCGGAGAAGGACCTGGGAGTGCTGGTGGACAACAGGCTCACCATGAGCCAGCAGTGTGCCCTTGCGGCCAGGAAGGCCAATGGCATCCTGGGGTGCATTAAGAAGAGTGTGGCCAGCAGGTCGAGGGAGGTGATCCTCCCCCTCTACTCTGCCCTGGTGAGGCCGCATCTGGAGTACTGTGTCCAGTTCTGGGCTCCCCAGTTCAAGAGAGACAGGGAACTACTGGAGAGAGTCCAGCGGAGGGCCACAAAGTTGATTAGGGGAGTGGAGCATCTCTCTTATGAGGAAAGGCTGAGAGAGCTGGGTCTGTTCAGCCTGGAAAAGAGAAGGCTGAGAGGAGATCTGATCAATGCTCACAAATATCTAAAGGGTGGATGTCAAGAGGACGGGGTCAGACTCTTCTCAGTGGTGCCCAGCGACAGGACAAGGGGCAATGGGCACAAACTGGAACACAGGCAGTTCCACCTGAACATGAGGAGGAACTTCTTTACTGTGAGGGTGACAGAGCACTGGAACAGGCTGCCCAGAGAGGTTGTGGAGTCTCCTTCTCTGGAGAGATTCAAAACCCGCCTGGACGCATTCCTGTGCAACCTGCTCTAGGCTAACCTGCTTTAGCAGGGGGGTTGGACTAGATGATCTCTAGAGGTCCCTTCCAACCCCTACCATTCTATGATTCTATGATTCTCTGCACAGGCATCCCCACTACTTCTGAGCTATTACAAAGATTTTATGCACTGAATTTAAGCTGTTTCACTTCATTTGCTGTGTTGAACGGCTCACATTTTAATTCATCGCAGGCAGGAGTGGGCAAACCCTGCAGGTCTCAGCTGAGTCATGGGAGGGACAACTGAGAGGCGAGATATGCTTTCCGCCAAAGTTTACTTGGCAGTTCTAAGAGGCAGATTGCTGCCTTGCAGACCACCCTGCATGTTAGTTTATCCCTGTGATAATTTGTTTTTCCCTCATGGTGGGCTGCAAGGAGTAGCTGGGCAGGGCAGGAGGTGTGTGTTCAGCACTGGTGATCCTGCACCACTAGAAAAATACCTCCCTGCTGCAGTCAGCGTTTCTTGATTACTGCTCGAGTTGGTTGCCTTTGCTCCCCACATTCACCATGCTCTGGTTGGCAGGTCTCCATACAGGGGCTTTGTTTATTTCTGCCTAAAGGAATCACAACACAGCTTTGTGATAGGCTTTTGGTTGCAATTAATGAGGTTAGTCTGGCCCGTTTGCCGGACTCCAGTGAGCCAAAACTCCCTGAACACAGCACTAAACCCTCAGATGCCATCATGTTTGGCATTCACACCTGCATCTTGCATTCAGCTTTCAGAGCAGCTCTTTCTTTCCCAAAATGTGGACTAGTCCAGGATTTAAAAAAAAAAAAACCTTTCAATATCTTATTTTGGTCAATTTGCAAGTATGAAGACATCTACTGATCCCACTGTTGCTTGGTACTTTAAGAGCCTGGAAAATCAATAAGGATCTTACTGCAGGACGCATCCTGTAAAGTGTTTCTGGTCTTCAAGACAGGAAAGAGGACCCTCTTGACAGGGCAAGCCTGTCAGGCATGGAGTCTCTTGAAACAAAAACATCTTTGTACACATCTGACTTCCCCCTGATAAAGTGGATTCACTAAGAAAAGGGACAGGAGCCTCTGAGGTGACAGGGCTAAGGGGAAAAAAAAAACCAACAAGTTTCCATCATTTTAAAAGCTTCATGGGAGAACCAGGGAGTTTCAATTTGCACTGAGGTCTGCTCTCTCACACACACTTGCTTTTGTCACAGAATCACAGAACGGTAGGATTTGGAAGGGCCCTCTGGAGATCCCCCAGTCCAACCCCACTGCTATGCAGGTGACCCCAGCGCAGGGTGCACAGGAACGCGTCCACGCAGGGTTTGAATCTCTCCAGAGAAGGAGACTCCTCAGCCTCTCTGGGCAGCCTGGGCCAGTCTCCAGAGGAAATTTCACAAACTCTTGGTTGGAAAGCCTCAGATTCCTCAGCCACATTAATGTCATAGCCTAGAGAGGCAGTGTGACAATGAAGAGGCAGAGATTAACGTGAACTTCCACCTACACAGAAGCTGCACTCTCAGGTCCTGGGTGTATCAAGGAGTTGTGTTCTAAGTAGAGGTGACGCCGCGTATTCTTTATGGGACAGAAATTTGGTTATGGAGATAAATCCTCAACTGCTGTAAATCAAAAGCTCTCTTTGAAAGTTAATGGATTGCATGCATGGGTGGTATAAAGCAGCCTGGCTCCACTCATGGCCACCAACTATGTCCTTAGTGTTAATCACCTATTGATTCTGGACAAAGCAGTACCCATTTACTCTACAGACAACTGCGCTCCCATTCTCCACAATTTACTGCATTTGTGTTTCCTCTTCTGTCTCTGCCTTTTCTCCCGTCTCTCCCCACATTCATCTTTCTATGTGCATCATTTTCCAGTCTTTCTCTCTTTCCTGGCTTTCCACCCTTTCCCCCCCACAATACTTTGTTCTCCATTTGCCCATATCCTCTTCCTTGTAATGACTTCTCTTTCAAACATACCTCCCAGTTTGCTTACTGTTTCTCCTGTATTTTTCCTCCTCCTCCTTTCCTCTACATCTTCCCCAGGTACCTATTCCCCCTCTTACAACTTCCCTCAACTTTTGTCCCTCCCCCTTTCCTCCCCATGCTGTGGAGGGATGGCAGATATACCACTGTCGATAGCTGTGATTTCTGCTAACTGCTTGGCTAGGGTCAAGGAGTTTTTTTCATTATCTTTTTATTGCAAACAGCCTCTGCATACAAGAAGCTCCATTAGTAAATATCGATGCACAGCAGACTGGGTGCACATAGATTACCACGACACATCAAACAGCAGAAATGACAAATAGGCAGCTGAGCGCAGGCAGTAAGAAAAGCCGTGTTAATGTAAGCAAGAAAACAGAGCGAATGCAACAGGGGAAATAATGAAAAACGAATAGATCGGCAGCTTCCCACCACTGGAAAGGCAGATGGGGAGATGGGGGCTTCCAACTCAGGAGTGGAATCTCCCACCGAGAGACTGCTGAAATTCTGAGTGTGCCTTGACAATTTCTGCAGCTGCTTCTTGCACTTTGCAGAGCCTTGCAGAGAAGGACTGATTTCCAGGCAGAATGTGTTCCTGAACACAACACTATTACAGAAACTTCGGTGCTCTCAGCTAGGGGTTGAGCGGGACTGTGTTCGCACTGGAATCTAATGGCTTTGACCATTGCCTTTGGTGGGTTTCACGTCTACAGCATAACCTCCACTCAGTATGATCATATACATGTTTTGGTATGCTAAATATGCACATTTAGCATATACATGTTTAATGTATGCTAAAGGAAATAGATCAGAAGATTTTAGGGGGTGAGAGAGAGATAGAGAAAAGCACTGCAGGCAACAGAAGGAAAATGAAGGAAAAAAAACAGAGAAGTGGAGAGACAGAATGAGATGCTAAGGAGAGAGATGCAGAAATGAACAAATGTACGAATACAAGGTAAAAAACCAAGACCCAAGTTTCAGATTGGTATACATTGGTACAGTTCCATCAAGCCCTACCAATTTATGTCACCTGACAGTCCAGTCCACTGCCTTTTGTGGATCTTTATGGACTGACACCACCTCAGCATCTGGCTCAGGCACTGTGGGCTGCAGTTCAAAAAAAGGATACATGATACATAGCATGATTCCTTTCTAGGGCACAATCTCTTTATTGCTCCCAATTCCCCAGACTATTAGCTAAACATAACTGGCAGGAACTTCTGTTACTGTCAGCAGGTTTCCCATTCCCATCACCTCTCCAGACCATGCCCTGTGTCAAGCACCATAGCCAGTACGTCAATGTCTGTCCTGAAAGATCAAACTTCCTCACCTCTATTTATTCTTTTTTAGACCAATCTAAAATTCTATTCTAGCCTGTTCTGCTCATCCCACTTCTATTAACCCACCTTACACCTTTTAGCTATGGCTGAGTCTTCAAAATCTCCCTTCACAAAAAATCCTGTTGTTTCTCCCAAAGAGATTTTTTTTTTTCCTGAGAAATAAGTGAACAAATCTGTAGTAGAACCATGTGTGAAGATAAAATTAAGAGGGTAAAACCCTCCTTGATTTTGCTTAGACTTTGGTCCAGGTCTTCATTTGATCTATGCAGTTACTACATATCTTGGTTTTAGCACTGTCAATCAGGCAGCTGTTTGGCCCTGTATATTAATCTCAGGATGTACCATAGAACTGAGTAGAAACTGAAAGGAGATGGAGTAGGGCATGTAAGACTAGTATTAAGTAAAGGAAGGAAAGTGTGCTCTCCAAGGTATCTTTCCTGCACTGTATTTGTTTCTGAAGCCTCATGAATAGCATCCCTCTTCCCTGTGTGTCGTTCCCTAACTTCCGAGTTCTGCATGACTCATTGCCCCAAGCAGCAATGAATTGTCTGCCAGGTTGCTAGTTCTGGGGTATTAACGGAATATTGAGAATCTCATTTCTGATCTCCCTTAAAACTGCTTGGTAAATGGATCTGGCTCAGAGAAAGGATGAAAATAATGTGTGCAATAAAAAGGCCCCCAAAAAAGGAGGAGGGAAAAAAAGAGAAATGAAAGAAAAAGACGGTATTTCCAGAGAGTCCTGACTGATCTCCACTTCATTATTGAAAGATTGTACTATTAAAGGGACATAGTAGGCCTGAAGGAATTGTGTGATCATTTGTGCAAATGGTAATTTCAGTGTTCAGTCTATCATATCCATAAACATAATGTGGCCGGGACTGACATGAGTTATAGCAAATCCCNAACGGAATATTGAGAATCTCATTTCTGATCTCCCTTAAAACTGCTTGGTAAATGGATCTGGCTCAGAGAAAGGATGAAAATAATGTGTGCAATAAAAAGGCCCCCAAAAAAGGAGGAGGGAAAAAAAGAGAAATGAAAGAAAAAGACGGTATTTCCAGAGAGTCCTGACTGATCTCCACTTCATTATTGAAAGATTGGACTATTAAAGAGACATAGTAGGCCTGAAGGAATTGTGTGATCATTTGTGCAAATGGTAATTTCAGTGTTCAGTCTATCATATCCATAAACATAATGTGGCCGGGACTGACATGAGTTACAGCAAATCCCTTTCCCAGGAGGCTCCATGCCACTTTGAAGCAATGCCTGAGAATGCAGAGAGCTGGAAAGTAAGAGATGCTTCCTCCCTCCCTCCCGTGCTCGCTCTCTTATCTGAGCTGATGGGTGAAACCACTCTGATTACAGTAGATTTGTGGAATTAAATGGAGGAGCCATAGCGCTGAAAAAGAAACTGTTCCAATTCCAGAAAAACTCGTCTCTGTCTTGTACTTACTCACTCATACAACCAAACATGCAAAATCCACTCAGTAAATAAAGATGTGTTACTCTGGCTCAACGCACTACTTTGCTGAAGTGCTAATCCCATGGGAAATGCATGCCAAACACTTCCCCAGCTTTTCAGACGTGCTGTTTGGCTATGTGTGTCCCCATACACTTGTAGGTGGGGGAATACATGTCCTAACATTGAGCCATCACTCTTCTGCTCTTTGTGAACTCAGCAGCAAGCAGTGCAAACTGAGATTTTAAACAGTGCCTCATAAAGATGAGCACCCTAATCCCATTGACCTTAATCTCAATTTATTTGTAAAATATGAACATCCTTTCTCTGCTCTGTGTTCTTACAATCCTGGACATAATCTGCAGTGCTGATGAGTTGCTGTGTAAACTTGTGATGTATAAATTCAGGTTAGCCATTTCTGGGATTCCTATGGACAGAACCACATCCACTGTTAGGGTCAAGTGATGCATCTTCCCTGTGCTATCTGCATCTGCCCTTGCTGTGCATGTGGCTCAAAAGGCTAACGCTTTAGGGTCTTGGCCCTACAGCCAGCTGGGCCAGAAAGTGGCCACAGAGCAGATGCTTGACTTGTTTGCCTATGTTTCCCCAGTTCAGGACTAAGACACAGCAAAGACCAAGTCTTCACTGGACACGGACAGCATCAGAACAACTCTTACCCGTGGTCTACCAAATGCAAACATGTTTTGTGAAGCTGAATGAAATCACCGGTGGGATTTGCACTTTCAGAATCCAAATACTACAGTGATGTACACTCAAAGTATTAAAATTAACAAGCCGAAAGAAAGCCAAAATAGAGTGCTATGACATCCAGATACAAGAACTGATAGTTTTCAGACTGTTGAGACCCCATCAGCAGTATTGTGAATTCACCTTAATACACCAAAACACCAGTTACTAAAACCCAGAACTAGATGGGAATAGCCTTGAAGTTAGAAAAAAATTCTTGTTCTGTTTCTGACCCATACAAATGAAACTTTCACACAATTTCTGCATTGAGATAAACAAACACACCCTCTCCCAGCTTTCTAAAGGCAAAGGGCAGGAATCTGTGCTTTATATTCATTGGTTCTGGAAAAAAAACAAACAAAAAAAAGAAATGTCACAACACTGTATTTATTCATATAGAATCCAATTTCTTGGATTCTTATTTGTTCAGAATTTTTGAGTAAATTCTTTTCAATGAAGTGAGGCAACTTTGCATCAAATCCTGTGGCACGTTCTATGTTTGGGGCGGTGTTTACTTGACGAGACACAGCTTCACTGGATTACATAAAAAAATGAAGGGATAGGGGCTTTGTTGGGGAGTTTCTTTGAGTAGTGGACCCAAATAATGTTCTTCGCTCACTGATTCATCATAGACTTACACTCAACTATCCCCCATACCAGGTGCGCATTTCACCTTAGTCTCATATTAATGTCATAAAGTACCTGAGATATCATCCATTTCTCTGCAAAGGGATGAACTTCATTATTCTTATTTGGTCAGGCAGCATTACCCTTCTTTTTCCTATTAGTTCAGTTTGAAAATTTGTCTTGCTTGTTTGTTTGTTTTCTTTCTTTTTTGCTTTTGTTTTGCTTTGCATCTTATCTTTCACAAGTTAGGAAACGACAAGCGATTAAACGAAAACATTTTCTTTGTTCAAGGGAATTTGACTGCAGTAACTAAGGGAGAGAGATCTGTGAACAGGTAAACATGTTTCTCATGTCCCAGGCTCCCACAGCATCAGTGGGTTTGAAGACCTCGCGCCTCTGTGCTTCTTCCTTGCTGTCTCCCTCTGTGCTTCCTCCTTGCTATGTCTTTGGAAGGTTTATGACTTGCAAATACAAATCTTTATGCCCTGCAACGTGGCTTAAAATACAAACCCATTAAAAAGTAATAAATTGTCTTTATACCTCAGACCTTCCTGCATGTGGTGTTTCTAATGAAGCTCTGGGCTTTCTAGAGCAACCAGAACAAAAGACTTACAATTCCTTCCTCAGCCCACGGAAGACATTCAGGGATAAGCAAAGACATGACTCTACCTCTGCCAAGACATCAGCCCTGTAGCTGATCTGATCTGCAGATGACTACAATTCGTTGTTTGCTGTGAACAGCAGCAAGTAGCTTCGCCAGAGAGCAGCTACTACAGATAAGAAGTTACAATGGGGTTTGGATAGATGACTTGTGCAGGGGAAACTCAGAGGATAAACATTTACTTCTGCAGGGCCTCCTGATGGCTCCAAAGTAAATCTGGGACCAGATAGGAGTGAACAACTCGGCACAGAGTCTGATCCAAATAAGAGGACTTTCCCAGGGCAAAATTTCATGCAGTCTATGACGAGGACTGCCAGAATTCCCTATCAGCCATGAAACTAGAAAAACAGATTGGGTAGAGAGTGCTGGAGAAAGTTGCAGATCATTAGTCTGCTTTGCCTGATTGCATGTGGTTTCTCCCTTGGCTCAGCAAAGCCACCTCAATTCCTTTCCCTGTTAGACATTGGCCCAAATTACAGAGTTTACATCCAAACTTCACAAAGCATTAATATTTAGATAGTGGGTTATTTTTCCATCTACAATGCCTTTAATTTTATGGGAAAATAACATACATTCTAGTTTAAATGTCCTGGTTTTCAACTGCTTGGCTCATTTCTCATCTGATTTCCTGCTGCTTCTTTTCCACCAGTGTAATTTTCTGACTCAATGCAGCAGCACCTGATCTTTGTCAGAGTCAAGGAGACCAGAATCAGGCCTCTTCTCAGCTGGACAGTGTGCTGGCTTTCAGAGTCAGGGGCACAAAGGACCGGAGCATAGTGGCTCCTGGGACCCGTCTTCTGGTCCAAGAACAAATATAAGAACTGTCTCAGTTTTAAAGACAAAAATCTACCCTTAACTGACTCCCTTGCACACAGGAAACCAGGCAGGTTTTGGGTTTTTTGTTTTGTTTTTAGATGTTTAATGAATGAAAACAAAGCTGTTCTGGGAGATGAATTTTAGTTCCCCGAGACAAAATCTGCCTCCTTTGTGTAACTCCATGAAAACAAGGGTCGGGAACAGGAAATGTTGCTGTAAACTACAGTGTCATTAATGGGCAACTCTGTAATAATCCGGTGTATTTATAAATCAGGAACAACTTTCCCAGCAAGACTACTTTCCATCACCTCCCACTCCATTATTGTTCCCTGCCAAATCTGTCAGCTCACACTTGCATTGTTAATTAAGTGAACCACTCAAGGCAAGTGAACAGTGAGGAAACAAACAGTAATTTTCCTTGTGATCGTTTCTCTCTGGGTCTCTGCACTTGGCTGCCCTCTTTCCACATGACCTGTTTTCTCCCCAACACACAGGTGAGCCTGTGAAATGCACCTGTGGGGAGGAAGAGGCAGCGAACTGGGGAGAGAGATACAAAGCAAGAGTGAAAGGGAAAAAAAAACTGCTGAAAGCCTCATTTGTAGTTTTCAGCATCTCAGACTTCAGAGCGAGGGAGGTGGAAACGCTGTAAGTAAAAGGATCAACAGAAAAAACAACACTTCCCTCCTTCCCTGCCTCTTCACTCCCCCCACTTCCTTCCTCTGCTTGCTTGGGAAATTGCTGTATGACCGAAATCCACAGGCAGCTTCAGCTCCTTCCCCTCTCTCTTGACCTTTTTAGTTCTAAGGGTTATTTAATGAGCTTAGAAAAATAATGCATCAGTTAATGGCAGAATCCCTGGAAGGGCAGCATTATTGAGTTTCCCTTTCCTCCTCCTCACTCTCACTAGAGGCTTTATCACCTTCAAACCTCCACTTCCAGCTTGCTTTCTTTCCTACTTTAAAATGTCTTCAAATTAGTACCACTTTATAAAATGGAGAAAGAGATCAGCGAGAGGCCTGGAAAGGGGCATTTAAATGTTGCACTTTGAAAAACATAGTCACAGAGGTTTGATCTTCTTAAGCTAGTGAGAATGAAAGGTAATTTCTTTAAAATCAGGATATAACAACTGGTGTACATCAGGAGACATACTAATGTAGTCACACTAGTATATCTCATAAAAGAAGCTACTATACACTGCAAAATAGAGAGGCGGTAGGATCACCTATTGCCAAAAGGTTGGTACAGCTTCATCCATGCTATAATGGCATGCAGCTAAGCAATCCATGCAAAATTCAGAAAATTTGTTGTAATAAATCCAGACTCAATTTCAAAGGACTGGAATTCTATAATTCTGACCCTTCTCCAAAAGAGACAAAATCTACTGGTCACAGGCGCTACGAACAACACATTTTTCTTCCCAAAATTGAACTTCCCATGATTTCCAGTGACACCTGAGACCACGTTATAATTCAATGCAGAATCCAGAGGCTGCACACAGTTAAGAAGGTAAAATAAAGTACCCTTGGGAGCATAACCCTCCTTTTGAAATATTTTTGGGCCATAAATGCAAGAAAAAGCTGTCTATAAGGATATCTAAAATGATATCAGTACCTAGGAACTTTGAAGTATCAGACTGATCTAAAACAGAATTGAGTCTTCAAATCTATGCATTTGCTCTTCCAAGTAGCCACTCCATATCATATCCTTAAAATAACCATTCTTCATCTAACAATTATTTGGGCCTTTCCATTTCTAGATTCACCCACCATACTACAAGGCTCTGAGGAATCAGCAGTAGGTACTAGTTACCTTAGACCACAAGTCAGCTTTAAGGAAAAACATCTCCAAGCTGATTCAATGCACCTAAGATCGGAGTCACACTTTGGAGGAGGCTCTTTACTTTAATTATAGGGGAGCCTAGTGTGACTAAATCCCTAGGGTAAGTACTTTCATTTAGTGTCTGCGGTTGGGTGGGATGAATCTCAGGTTTTCTCTCCCCTTGAAAGGCTTTGCAGAAGAGCTCTCTCTTCTGACTTTGAGAAGCCTGCCTATATTTTTCAGCTTGAATTTAATCATGGCTCGTTGACATTCATTTCTTCTTGTGTCAATGTTACCTGTGAGCTTAACAAATCATCTCCTCTGGCATTTTGAATCCTTCTGTTCATCTTCATACACCCCTCCACACTCTGTGTTTAGCAACAGCAATTGTTTACTTGTCTTAAAAATTCAAGTCTTTGACTCTCCATCGACTTGGTTATCGCATCAGTCCTTCTCTAAACCCACTCTTATCTGAATTAGTCTACATTAGACACACACATCTAGAACTGTACATAGCATAACAGATGAATGTGTACCAGGCTCTTATACGAAAATATTTCCATTTCTCTTGCTTTATCAGACACACATTGCCTGAGGCATCTTAGAATTTGCATTTTCCACAGTTCCATAACATACTGATACCTCAGCAGATACTTCTAAGCTTGTCTAACATATCCACGTATTTCTCAGGCTCATAAACATTGTTTTTCCTACACAGATGTCTCCGTTCACTTATCAAAATACCAGTTCACTGGTATTTTGTCCAAATTTCCATTATTAATGAACGTGTGAAGTTTAATCAGACAGGACTGGTTCTTGAAGAATGCTACTGCTAACCACCCCCACTGAAATAATTCTCTTCTTGTAGATATTATCTCTTTTTATAAGTGTATTTGGTTTGCACGGCAAGGGTTTGGTAGTGGGGGGCTAC
>VZSC01013278.1:204174-271792 GCA_013398225.1 Steatornis caripensis | reverse complement strand
ATATTACATATTGCTGAGACAGCTCAGCCCTTCGGTGTGTTTTTAAGCCTGACTCAATTAAAACACAAAGCAGGTAAAACCAGGAGGAAAACTCATTGTTTGTTTATCAGACGTAAATAACATACATAGTCCTTGGATTATAGCTTGGCACTGTGAGGGCTTCTGCCACCCAGGCCCTGCAATAATAGCAGCCTGCTCTAATAACAGGCTGTTAGAAAACAATGCCACAGAGTGGACAGGCAAAGACGCATCCAGGTCACAAAGCAGGAGGCAGAGATCCCACAGGCTGATCTTGGCTTTGAAGCTAATGAATGCAATCAACAGAGAGTCGCTAGAGCATGAAAAGCACGCCTTCCAACTGCAGCTGAATTAACCTTATTCCTACTGCCTGCCAGTCAAGCAAAGCCCATTTGGTGGCACCTGGGTTGACTAACCTCTCACTGACCATGAAACTGCTGGCTACCTGTACTGCTTTCCTTAGACCTGAAAGGCCAAGCAAGGATGAACTTCACTGTCAACAAAACTCTTGTCATTGCAGTTAAGTTGACTAACCTTTTGACCAAAAATTACACATAAATCATCACTGGACAGCCACAGCATCCCATTCACTCACTCATGTACTCGGTTTCTGATTTGTTGAGAGTTGCCTTTCACTCACCACCTTCCCTCCAAAAGGCTTCCATTGTATCTGTTAAGAAATTCACTGGAAACATCTCCCGAACTAAAATCATGTAATGTCTCTGATTTACGCCATTGTTCATAACTCCTCTCTAAATCAACACAAAGTTTTCTACCCTACCTTAGAGTCATGTTCTAGTTTACAGCTTGTTTCACCATCCTCAGTCTATCTCTAATTTCCATGAATCAAAGCAACTTTCATGGCATCATATTCCCCAGAAGCAGCTTGCTTCCTGGAGCTTTTTCCACTGCCGCAGCATCATCTCCCTTTTCATCTCTTCAGATCTATTTCTTCTGCTGCAAACACAATTAAAGCCTCTCTGGAAGCTTAATGACCAAGTCAATACAGTGACCAATGGAAGGATGGGTTAAACTGAGGTTTAAGGCAAGTAGGTATGTGAGGAACTGACAGGAGGGGAGGCTTTGTTATTAAGAAACTGGAGAGGTGGGATTCATCACTTCTCAGTGTAGGTGGCTACTTCCAAGGTAGGTGTCTATGCTCCCACTACAGTCATTACAGATCCAGCCAGTACAACCTCATCCTCGTCCTCAAATCTGCTGACCGTACCAGTAGATGTCCACCAGTGATAGCAGGAATTGATCAGGGAAATAAGGGGGCAATATCTCATACCCCATCCAATTGGGTATCTGATTCTGGACACGTGGAATAAGCTCATCTGTATGGTACGTGCAGCCTTTTCTCTCAATTACCCTGCAGCTGTATCTGTTCCAAAAATAACAGCTAGCTCCTTTGCATTTTGTGATTGTGCCATCATAATTAAAACAAATTCCAATCTCCAAACAGCAGTGGTAGGAGCCCGTCAACTTTATGGGGGAGAATGGGCAAATGCTTTTTCCAAGATATTTTTACTCCAGCCTACCTGTTTTCAAATCTGTCTTTGATTGAATTTGGTTGCTGTGGAAACAGCCATGACATCAGACTTGGGAGTTATGACATCGTTGAGTGAATAATCATATGCTGGAGAAGGCAGCAGGAAAAATGATGTAAAAATTAGTGTTTATCCACAAATGCTCCTACCACGAGGAACTGGAATCTCCAATGGTAATTTACGACAGGTTGCTAATGCGTTTGTTATAATATATTTCTTAATTCTTTTTTCTTTTATTTTGGCTGAATACGACAGTTCATCAGGGCTGGAACAAACAGGGGAAGCATATTGAAATAAGCATTACAGTTCTGTCGTGCTCTAGTTTATGGTCTTTTCTCAGTGATACACAGTAAGTAAAACAAGCACTGATTGAGTCAGCTGCCTCCTGGGTGTTCGTTTGCTGTAGTGTGAGGAATATTAATGCTAAGTACATCCGCGTGCATCAGGAAAAGCAGGAGGAGGCAAGCAGATTACCCCGGCTTAGGGGTATTATACACGCATCTGCAACTTCCAAAGACATGGAGAGGAAACATTTCTGTGGGGTTTTGTCTCTTATCTTCTTACAGTCTTATAGATTTTGGAGATGCATTGCCCTGGAGTTTTAATACTCAGAGTTTTCAGGGGAGATTGTGATTTTTTTTTTAAATCCTCCTTTTTACAGAAAAAAAAAAGGCAAAAAAGCAAGCACTGAATTTCATCAGGATAAAGAGAAAGCAGATTCCAACAGAAGAAAGAACAGATGAAAAAGAAAAGTTTGATTAAAATCCCCTCTCGTTCCATGTGTTTGATGTAAATATCTTCACACCTTTTTCTTTCCTTTGCAACCTCAGTAGAGGGTTCAGCCCATCACCAGGGGATTGAGTTCCAAGCTTAGGTCTTTGTAGTTGCTACTGCTCTTGCTGCTGTTGTCTAAAGGGATTATAAGCCTTTGGAAAGCCTGTGTTAATACCCTGGAGGGGAAAAATGAGTTTCCAAATCACCTTTTTTGTGTATCTCCTGTCTAAGCACCCTAGGAAAGGAAAAATTAGGAAGTGTTTTGGCTTCAAGAGTAGGTCATTTAAAGTTCACACGTGAGGTCTCCAGCCTTTGTGATCCAGTCTCTCCTGGTGCAGAGACGGCCCTTATCGTTGTGCTGCGGACACCAGGACCTGTTAGGAATAGCAATGCCCTTCTCTGTTCACCAGAGAACATGTTCAATCTTAGATCAGATTTTTTTAAAAGTGCCTCAAGAAACTGAATTAGGTACTTAGCTCCCACTACATCCTTTCGTAATGCTGGGGCACTTTATATTCTATAACTTCCTTGGAAAATCCTAGCTCAGAATCCAACTCCGCAGCTTCAGACTGATGCTCTGTATCTTTTCAAACCCTGTTTTTTTTGTGCAGGAGGATCAGTTTTGAGCCACGTCACATTTCCCTTCAGATGCAGTTGCTGTTGCAAAGGTGCAGAGCTGCTTGGCATTCAGGGAGTGTTGGTGGCTGTGGGTCATTCAATATTCCAGTGCAAGGAGTGAATTGCTCAGTATTCAAGGTGTGTGCCACTCTCCGTGTCAGTCGGTACCCAGGACTGTACAGTTATGGATTGTTCAGTATTCCTAGGGTGTGCTTCAGGTGCTTAAAGGCTGTCACGGAGCACTTGGGTGCTTGCCAGGATGAGAGTCTGTCAATACTCACATCTGTCTCTCCAGTAAGGGGTGAGGCACGCAGCCATCTATTCGATTCTCTGTGCTACCAGGTTTTGAGACTAGAAACGAAAGCAACGGTCAAAGAAAATTATAATGGAGAGGAGAGGAAAAGAGAAGTGGGGAAAGAAGAGAAGGGAGAGATAAGAAATGGCAGCTCTTTACAAAATGAGACCTTTGAGCCCTTCACAAGGGTACTTTGCAGAAGCCATAGTTTAGATTTAAATTAAAGGGGTGAAGGCAATGCATTCCATCTTTGTAAGACTGACTGAAGAATCCAAGGCATTGCTGCCCAGATACATTCATTATCACACTTTCTGGTACCGGTCAGTGCTAGGTTATGTGAGAAAAGGCTCATCCCCACAAAAACAGAGAATCACAAGAGGTGGAGGAAACCCAGTGACCTAAGTAGAGAAATGCAGACCCTGACTGGCTCCTCACAGGGCTGTCACAGCAATCAGTCCCGGTCCCTTGGGGGTGAAACCATTATGAGTCGTCAACAGGAGAGGCTCTTTAGACCACCCTTCACACTGAGAAAGTTTTCTGCTAACAAGGCTCTGGAACTTATTGTTAGACACAGAGTAGAGCCTTTACAAAACTTTGTAAAAATTTGTTTCTAAAATTTTCTTAAAGCACTTTGTAGAAATTTTGAAATGTTGTGTTTGAGGAAAGCACAAATCTCAAGTTTTGGTTTTTTTTTTTTTTTCCTGATGTTATGACAATTTCATAATGATATTGAAACGTACTTATAACGATTAACATAGAACTTTTTGATTAATTCAAATAATTTTTTCTCACAAATTGTTCACTAACGTTTTTGCCTTTTCAGAATAACGTTCAGATTTGGGACAGTGAAAAAATAATCTGAGTTTTTAGATAGGAGAAAATGTTTCCAACACAGTACTCATAAGACCATCTGCTCCTTTGTTACCAGGTATGAGTTTGTGGATATATATGCCAGCTACTACAGATGACAAGCCAGCACTGTGTGCAGGTACTTCTGAGGATGCCTAGCACAGGTCTGAACAAATGGGCTGGCGATGGAAGTGAGAGAAAGAGTTGTGGTTTGGAAAACCAAGAATGAGAATGGAATCTGCTATCTGCTTTAAGGGATGTTACACTGCAATGAGAGCAGAAGTGGTCTGCAGCTAGAATGGGCACCAGCTAAAGCTCAGCTTGTTTTCAAAAGGAGTGAGTAACAGTGGGTCGGGGACAAAATCATATTTCTTCATTGCTAATATTCTGCATTTGTACACAATGAATGTAAGTCTTAATGGTTCTCCAGAGCTCCCTTCTGCAAATCTGTGCTTCACAGTTTACTCCTCGTCTTTTCTCCTTTCCGGGTATGCCCACTGATTTGGAAAACTCTGCATGTACGTTTTCTTTCTCCATCAACCCTCGGCCTTAAAACATTAAATCAGAGTTCTCTGGATCTGCTACACCATGCAAATATTTAGTGGATATAATGTTTATTCGTGATTCTTGATTCACTCAACCCACTCTGTAAAGGAATCGCTCCCAACATACCCCCCAGTACTTCGCTATGAAAATTACATTCCCTTCCCCATGACTTTGTCAGTGCAGGGAACATCACAGCCTGCTTCAAAATGCTGCACTGCACTTCACAACGGTATTTTATGACACATTTTTCAAATCAAATTTAAAAGCATAACTGAGTGGAATTAAATTAATGCCGTCTGGTAATGTCAGCAGCACCAGAGCTGTGCATGGCTGGCTTAGCTTCTAAACCTCTGGCAGCTTCCTGGGACTTATTTCTGACTTCAGGGAAATAGTGAATGCGGTGATGTGGATTTTTTTTTTAAACTGTATCTATGGAAAGGAGCATGTGGGAGTAAATAGATGGCAGCTGAGGGCTTGGTAGAGTTTGATGTAGGTATGTTCCTGTGCACAACTGGGGGAAGGAGGGCATACGAATTTAGAAGAAGTATCCATGTGAGTTTTAGTGTGATGCATGCATATCCAAGAGGTCTGAGAATACCCCTAAATTAACC
Source organism: Steatornis caripensis (assembly GCA_013398225.1). NCBI lineage: Eukaryota > Metazoa > Chordata > Aves > Caprimulgiformes > Steatornithidae > Steatornis > Steatornis caripensis. The sequence goes on along the minus strand of VZSC01013278.1, from coordinate 266,531 downwards.
CAAGCAGACCTTACTGGGTCTGATTTGGGGGGTTGGTTTTTTTCCCCCTTCACACCTGCTCACTCAGTCTGATGAAGTGTATCTCAGAAACGAGCATATCACAGTTCTGATTCTGATAAAGATGGTGATGATGATTTAGAATGGCAAAATGTTGCATCACTGAGCAGAACACAGCTCGTGCCTGTGTATATTTTTGTCTGTGCGTACCCAGGAGAGACTGCTAGTAGCTTTTGAGCTGGAAAACTGTTAATACAACAGTATTCATTCATATAGGATGAGAGAAGTAGGGGTGTGTGTGTCTGTGTGCATGTGCTGGCACGTGCGAGGTCATGGGCATACGCAAGCTAATGCATTTTGTGTCCATAGATATTTTAATGCTTATTCTACTAACATAGAGTCCACATATATGTCTGATACGGTATCTGCATAAACACAATATCCTGCTTCTTTACATCCAACTTTTTCCCTTTTTCTCATTCTTTCTTATGTTTTAAATGCAGTATTTCCAGCTTTTTTTCCATTGTGAAAACATCCCATACAAATTTTAGCCAAAATATATCCCAATTGCTCCAAAACTATATAGTACTGGATGTGCTTCATCAGTGCCCAAGAATATTTTTTTTAATTCCTCAATGACTCTGCATTTACTCATCCCATTCAAATAGACATACTTGAACATCTGTATCTCTTTACCTTTCCACACAGGCAATACTTGAAATGTTGCCTCCATAGACGAGGGAGAAAATTTCTACTGGCAACGCTAGATCAGAATTGCACAGACCAAGGGTGGGTCCAAATGAGCTCTACAATCCAGCTGAAGTGCACAAGTCTTATCCTGTCCCCACCGAACTTGCCAGCTGCTGCTGAACTTGGGTTCACGTTGCGGAGGGAAGATGAACTGCGTTTCTTCTGGGTTAAACACACGCAGGTGCCAACTGCCACTCAGCCCACAGGGCAAGACTAGAGCTTGCCTGAAGTACCCCTTCATGAAATGTAAGTAAAATGGCTGTTGGTCCTCAGCTTCTGTTTTGTTTTTATTTACTTGCTTGCTTTTCACCTTTATGGAAACCACTTTTTCTGTAAGGCTACACAATGTATAGTCCTCCCTTTATGGAAAAATGTCATAAGCAAACACAATAGCCCTCTCCCATAAAGCACGGCATGTTTATAGTGGTAGCCTCATCACCTAAATGCCGTGGTGACTTGTCCCGATTCCTACACTTGTACTATAGGTGTTAGCATCTTCTCGATGCTTTTGTGACAATAACACTTTGAGGTCAGGCAATGCATTTGTACTGGTATATAGAGCACCAGAGATATTTATGCTTCTCTATAAATAATAAAGCTGTCTTGGATTTATTTGGAGATGCAGGAGTACAAGAACAGGGGAGTGTAATACGGAAGGGGAAACAAAAAACAAACAAAAACATCACTGAAAACTCACACTAAGCACAACAGAAAATGATAAAGCCAGAGGAATTCTGCACATGGATGAGAGATCTGAGATTCAAAAACAAAAGGAAAATAAAATTGTAAAGTTGCATTGCTTATTCTCTGTGGCCTATGAAGTAATATTTCAGAAAGATTTTCCACCCCCCAACCCCACCCCCGAGTGCCTTGTCCTACTCTAATTTGAGCATGACGTTTTGGTAGGATTTCTAAAGGAATATGTGGGAGCTGGGATTGCCTCAGAATTTTATATTTTTTTAAAAAACGTTGAAGTAAAATGGCTGCACAAATATTCTGTTTCCGCTTTTTTGTTTCTCAGAGCTTGGACTCAATCAGTGCAACCCAATGTTCAGGTAAAGTTTCATAAGCTGTTCTTGTTGCACAGCGATTTACATCAGCTAAACTGCTGAAATTTTGTACGCTACACAGAGTAAGACTCATTTCCTTAATTTAAGCATCTAGAGGTTCAACATCTAGGTCTGATCTAGTCACGCCAGGCTTCCTCTACAGACAGTGGGGAGAAATAGGCTCCCCCAGAACATGTCTCGGTTTCATTCTCAAGAACAGGATCTAATCTGGGTCAGATGAATTGCCTCTGGAGGTACCCACATTCCCAGACTACAGAGGGAGATTAGGGTGATTATCTCAGACCTCTCACTGTTAGGCTTCTAAAGAGAAGGGAGATGAATCCCAGCCTTAGCAGCTATTACATTCCTGTGGGTTAGGGTGCTTAAAAATGTCTCTCTTCTTTGCTAGCTTGAAAGACTCCATCTCTCTCACCGAGAGACAATTTCATGCTCTTAAACGAAGCACTAAGGCATGAAAGTACGATTTGAGTCTGATCTTGCTGTAATGCTGGTTAGAGAAAGAGGCCTTATGATGTGCCTTGGATTGAAGTGAGCTGACATTGGTACCTGGGAAATGTTCCAGTAGACCAAGCAAGAGGTCCGTGCTAAGCACCAGCATAAAAAGATACAATTTTTATGGAGATGCATCCATTTACACCTGGTCTGCATTTGGCATGGGGAGAAGAGAAATTGCCCCTTGATCAGGGCATATTTGACATATTGAGTTCTCTCTCTCATGAGTAACGCAGTNCCGTGCTAAGCACCAGCATAAAAAGATACAATTTTTATGGAGATGCATCCATTTACACCTGGTCTGCATTTGGCATGGGGAGAAGAGAAATTGCCCCTTGATCAGGGCATATTTGACATATTGAGTTCTCTCTCTCATGAGTAACACAGTAAAGATGAGTACGTATTTGAAATGTTATAGTAGCTTCCTATAAATATTAAAGCAAAAGGAAACTTCACGGACTTATGGGACGGAAGCACCTGCAATTCATCTACGCAGACCATACTGAGTTTGAGGTGACTGCCAGCAGCAGGCTTCCCTGAGGGGTCATTAACAGCCCCCGTGGGCTTCTCCTGCTTGTTTTTCCAGGGTCTTTGTCACTGGAAGGAAAACTTTGCCTTGCTTAGCCTCAATTTTCATGGTAGCTGAGACCTCAGAGCTCTTTCTACTGTGCCTAGGGAGAATGTGAAATCACCATCACTGGAGGTTTTTAAAAACAGAGTAGACAAACTTGTGTCTTGAAAAGCATTGATCTGCCTGACCCTACTGGAAAGCAAAAGGGTTGACTAGAGGTCATGCAATAATTTGTCCCCTTCTGTTTACCACACATGTTCTCAAATTACATGATCGCTAAAGAATGGATTTATCAGTCTGTGGTCTGCAAAACACTTGAAAATGTTGCATGAAAAGACTGCAAAACGGAGTTGAACTAAGAAATGAAAATACATTTCCACATGCTATAAACAAGCAAAATGGCAGGGAAACGAATGAATGAATGCTCAAAGGTTTAGCCTCATTTCTGCGGGGCCTTACAGGAAAATTGTGACAGAAGTTTCATATTTTTGTTTTGCTTTCAAAAAAATTATCAATTCTCCATATGAAAAAGATATACTGTTCTAAAGGCTAGTCCTTTAGACCCTTATAAGAATTTATATCTCCAAGTCTGAGAGGTGGCAAGCCCCACAAGAAACTCAGTGAGTTTCCTGTTATTAATCACTAACTCACTAGTAGACCACCATGAGAGCCTGGTATCCCCCAGCCTCTCCTCTCCATGTTTTTCTTCTCTCTTTCTGCTGCAGACTGCAGGGTAACTATCCAGTAAACCCTCCACTGGAAGACAGACCTCAGCAGGGTTTGCTGGTGTCATCTAAAGTCACCTTCCTCTTCCTGACCCACTCTCTTGCTGATTTCTTGCTAGACTGCTTACACTCTCAAGGTTTCTGCTGCACCCCCTAAGAAAGGGGCTGTACCTGCTGATCCAGCTGTTAGATGTTCCCCTCCGTACAATCCCAAAGTCTGTAAACAACCAGTTGATGTTTATCATCTCGATGCAGAGGAACTGAATGGCGCTGCCTGATTCCTGCCTGGAACAGAACAGAGGGAGCCCTGCACACCTATGCGCTCTGCTCTCCGCTGGCTCCGTGTTTGCTTCCAAGTGCATTTCAAAGTCAGAGCCTGGGATTTTTCAAAGATGCTCGCTGGAAGGAGTGATGTTCTGACAGCCACAGGGTTGTTAGCTGAAAGGCTGTTGTAAACTGGGAAAATGTTTCCTCTTGCTAGGAACAGTACCTGTCTCTTGATTTCCCTGAATGGTTTTGCACTGCTACCTGTCCTAAGGCAGGGAGTTAACTAAAAGATGCAAGGGGGTCGCTAAAGAGCTGAACAAGAAAAGTAAAATGGTAAGAAGTATAAATTCACCTCAGTGGGAGTTAGCGTCAAAATAGCTGGATCAGCAATGGCTCTAATTGCATCTACAATTTTGTTTCTTTTTTTATTTATTTATTTACTGTATTGCTATGAAGAGTAGCTTGAAGAAAGGAGAGCCAAGATAAGTCAGACAGGCAACTGCATGTGTCAGGGAGAAATGTGTCAGGTTAGAACACATCATCTGACAGAGACAACTGTGAAAGCCATGAAAGGCTCCCCCCTGTGCAGAGATGGGTAATTCACCAGACTTTTCCATCTGAATTTAGCAAAGAGAAACATGTCTGTGAGTCTCCCCTCCCATGGCTTTCTTCTTCAGCCTATATACATTTTGTTCATCCTGGACAAGAGCATAACAGATAGCTGTCAGAAGTTAATTTAGGACCTGAGGATTCTTGAAGGAAAACACCTGTAGAGCTCAACAGCTGGCTGCCCTGGGCACAGAGCAGGTGAACTGCAGAACCACACCACGAGAGAAGTAGAAGTTTTGAGGAAGAAGGTGCTGAATCTAAGCCAAGGGCAAGACCCCTGCAAAGAAAGGTAGGCATGCTCACCTGGCTTTAAATGGTGTATGGGCTGTAATTGCTAAGTATTTCTACTTGCAGCTCCCTAGGATCCTACTGACAATGGATGAAACGCATATCAAGGATATGGAAAGGAGATACGCTTCTCTAGAGCGTCCCTTCTTTCTGTCATTGATTTTTTGGTGTTGATGTCAGCAGGAGCCAGTAGGAAGGAACCAAACTGACTAGTCCTTTCTCCCGTTCTGACCAGCATGAAGCCAAAGGTACTGCTCTTCAACCAGGAACAACACAAGGAGGTAGCTTCCACAGTTCATCTGATTGATAGCACCTTTCAGAGATCCGTATCACCTCTCAAAAGTGTTTGCACCTCACCACAAGTACATATTCTGTGGCTGAGCTGCAGCCAGGGACCATTACATTTCAGAGACGAGTCAGGCAGCTCAGCACACCCACAAGCCAAGGCACACATGCAGAAACCCATTAGAGCTGTAACTCCTGGCTGGATGAAAAGCCACGTGCAGAGTCATTGCACTCTGCATTCTTTGCAGCATGAATCTTTCTTCCTTCTTCCCCCAACTAGTATCAATCTTTAAGTCTTGTTCTCACCTCAATAAAATTATAAGTGTTCTTTTATTACCGCCATATGTATTGTCAGACACAAACCTCTACCGGCTGTCATGAAAATCTGAAATCATGACAATCTGAAAATGGCTCTTGCAGGCTTGGCAATAACCAGCTGAAAGCTCTCCTCTGTTTAGACCAGGTACGAAGCCTGAGAAACCCCATTTGTTTCCGCCACTCTTTTTCCAGATTGTCACTAGTAAGGGAGAAACAAACTCAGTTTCTTCATCAGTAAGGTGGTTTCAGGTTTTAGTGCAAGACCTGGATGCAGTGGACAGATTCTTGGCTGCTGCAAGTCACTGTGTCAATTTATATCCAGCTCAGGTGCCAGTGGTTTGTTAAATCAAACCTCTACATTTGAAAAAATAATTCTTTATGAAATTAAAATTAGGTTTAAACATCTGTAGCAAGCAGAGGGTGTACCCACATGTCACATCTGCACCTGTGCAAATGCCAATTAACCCAGCATAATTAGTCACAATTTTTACTCATTACCACTAAGAACAGAATCAAAAGGATTTACTCCCTCATTTTTTTAATTCCTCTTTCTCTTCCAGATCACGATCTTTCTGTCACTGTAATGGTTTGGGCTTTCTCTGAAGATGGCCACGTAGGGACAATTTTTTAAAAATAAACAGAAACAAAACCACACACACCCGCCAACACCAAACCCTCAGAACCAAATCCCCAAGAGCTCAACATTTGAAATGCAGACACGATTTTCAGAAGAGCTTGGTTCTCATTTAAACACCCAGAAGAAGGGGTAAATCTTTGGCCATTCTCTGCCTCTAGCAGTTTTTACCATGGTGCATACCATCACAAGAAATCAATGCACAGCAAATGAAGCATTTTTGAGAAAAATTGGCTCCTACTGTGAGCCTTGAACTCTTCTGAAAATGGTGACAGAACGTAGTTATTTCATTTCTGCACAAGGCTTCCCTGCCCTACTTCAGATTTTGTAACAATTACATGTTATACGAAAATCAACAATGCTCCCCCCTCATTATTTATCATTATTCATTAATCACACCTCAGTAATCATCTATATTATTTATTATTGTTATTAATTACTTTTTCAATTAATAATAACCATAGCAGGGACTACCATTGTGAATAGTATGCGGAAAGACAGGATATTTTTGTAGGTCTTTTCACATGTAAAGTACTGGACTCCCATGGACTTTATTTATGAAAAAGTGTGCTGTGGATATGAAGAGTAGGAAGAATATTGTAGCTACCATGATTTAAGTAAGGAAAGGCTTGTGAAAAGTTTTCTCTCTTATTATCCCAAATGATATAATTGAGGAAGAAAAAAAAAAAGTCAGAAAAGCACTCAGCCACAAAATTATTCTTTAAAATTTAAATAGGAGCAACAAAATTTGCTTTTGGATGCTATTATTTTTATCATTACATTGAAAGGAATGGATTAGCATCTACCATTAACATCCTTGTATGTACTTACAAACCCTGAGCACTATTTTTTTTTTTAAATCTATTTCAGTATTGTATGGAATTGCATCGATTTTGGTGGAGCTTCTGGCAGAGACATTTATCGCCAGGACGGCTTTCTGATCACTTCCAAAGATAGAGATTGTGATCCCAATTGAAATGAAAATCACTCCTGAGCTTAAAGAAATGTAACATCCGTGATCTAGATGCCCATCAACAGGAAGCTTGTATTAAGTATTCTTAAAAGCACCCAGTAAAGATAGTTCATGGCTGTTCTTGCTAGTTGATTCAAGAGCTAAAATTTCTTCATCTAACATAGATCTTTCTGCTGGAAATTAAACCTAGTACTCATTGTCTTACACCCTCAGAGAACAACCGTTCCTCCACTAAAATGTCCTTTAGCATATTAGAAGGATGCGTTGTGTCCTCTTTCAGTCTTTTCTTACCAAGGCTTGACTTCTTCAACTTTTTTCACAGCTTTCCAAAACTTTTCTCCTCCTTGCTTGTATTTCTTTGAGTCTCTCCAATTTGACCACGTTATAGAACGTGATACCCAAAAGACTTTGTACTCCAGCTGAAGCCTCCTCAGTCCCCAGCTAAGGAGAATATATGATCTGCCTGGTGTTAATTTCGAGTGTGAGATTTGCCTCTTCTCACTATTAATCCATATTCATCTTGTGCAGTACTATAACCCCTTGATCCTTTTCCACTGTACTCCCATCAAGGCAGTTATTCTCTGTTTCATGGACATAGCCATGATTTCTCCTTCCTAAGGAGTCATTTGCACCATTGTCCCATTGAATTTCATCTTGTTGATTTCCTACTGCTCCTCCAACGCAAGAGAATGATTTTCAATTCTAATCCTGTCTCCCAAACTGCTTGCAGTCCCTTTCAGCAAAATGTCATTTGTAAATTTTATAGATATGCACCTTAGTACATCATCCACATGGATAATGAAAATATTGAAGTAGTGTGGGACTCCAAGTCTAACGTCCTTCCAGTTTAAAGGAGAACTGCTCATGTGTGACTTCTCAGGCAATTGTGGACCCATCCTGATCTAGAGGACTTGCTCTAGATCATATTTTCCTAGTTTGCTTATAAGAAAACGGAGCGAGATAATATTTAAAGCACGAAACATCACAACTCCTGCATACTTCTAAACCACTGTGGCAAGTGGTTCAGTTTAAGAAGAAAATTGGATTTATATGACAGGATTTGTTCTTTTGCAATCCCATCTTGACTGCACCTTTTATCATCTTATTATCCTCCAGGTGCTTATAAATTTATTGTTTAATAATTTATTCTATAATTTTTCTGCATTAAGATGACTAGTCTATAATTCCCTGGGTCCACCTTTCCCCCTTTCTGAATGTAGGAACTATGTTTGTCCTTTTTCAGTCCTCTGGGCCCTCTTCAGTATTGGTGAGTAGCTGAAGATAATTACTAATCATGCAGAGACTGCAGTAGCAGTTTCCTTGAGAATTTTGTGTGGTTAGTCTGACTCACACACAAGTTACCCATATGCTCTTTAACCCATTTATCTCCTATTGTGCTTCACATGATCCCTGTTATTTTTCCTTGGTCACCCACACACTTACGAGCCTGTATTTCTCCATCTACATCCCTTGCAAATCTTTTATTTGGAGGTTGCACTTCTCCAATTCTGTCCTTGCTTGTTTGTGCTATTCTTTTATATCCATCTCAGTCATATATCAAGGCATTTGCATTTCATTAATACTTTATTTTAATTTGTCTGTTCTTTAAAGACAACTCTGGGTGTCTGTATTGGATTCCTGCTTTTCTTCCTGCTCTGCTGTAGTTTGCTACTTTGCCTTTAACACGCTCAGTTTTAGCAGCTGCCAACTATCCGGAACCTCTTCCCTTTTATGAAGTTCATTTATCAGTTTCTTCCTACATTTGCTCCACTCTGCTCTCCCTATTTTACTACTTTTCCACCTCCTCATTGAGTTGTGAATCCAATAGGTTTGTGGTCACCATTTTCACAGAGGTTTATTTCCACCATCTAATTCTGACCAAGTACTTCAAGTTAGGACTACATTAAACAGTCATTTATAAAATAAACCAACAATCCTGAGTGAAGACACTGGCACTGTAAGCTTTTCTCTTCCCATACAAGTCCTACCAACCATTATTCCCTATCAGGCCTTCAGGAACTGATTTTAATTGGATAATCCATAAAAATTAGGGGTTGTATAATTAGACCCTTCAAGTATGGCAGGTGAATAATTCAGCTCTTCCATGTTTTCATCCAGCTGTGATATTTTACTCCATCTAGGTCTGCAGCAGTATGTACTATAGGTTGCCATTCCCTATGGGGAGCCATTACTTTATGTATGTTTAATAAGATTCACATAAATCACATTAAGAAAAAACCCCCAACCTTTGCAAAAGACAACCCACAGTCCTATGGCTAACCGCTGCAGGGTTTCTGAAACCTTTCTCCCCTACACCTCAATTAATATACTCAGGAAAATAATAGCAATAATAAAAGAGAAAAAGAGGAGAATTATAAGTTCTATGGAAAGAGCCTGCTGGAGCCAGGCCAGGGACCTGTACACCACCTGTTAGACTTAAGAGCGTGTCTGACTGCAGGAGTTTGTTTTCCTCCCCCACTGCAGTTTTGGGAGCGCAGAGAGTGTGCTCTGATACTCTGCATACAAAATACAAGATCACTTTGGGTCACCTCTCAGAGAGCTGGCAGAAAGACCTTTCCCCATCCTGTCAGCACACATTGATCCACATGCCTGTTTTGTCTAGAAGGTAAATCACACTCAAGTAAAACATTTTGAATCTTCCTTACCCCGTCTTTAGTGCTAATGAGCCAATAAGTCAAGTTTGCATCCAAATATCTCAGTTTGCCAAGAGACCCCAATTTCTTATTGCTGCCTGTGGCTCAGTCTCTTCCCCAACCTGCAAGGTAGGTAGGGCATCCTCTCTTTAAACCACAAATCATCCCTTTAATTGGTGATCAGACGCTGTGTGAGAGACCTGGCAGGTGTCTGTTCATTGCTGTGTAATTGAATGCAGCTTGCTCTGATGCATCCCTGCCCCTTGTCTCCGCAGTATGTTGGAGAATCAATGGAAGCCTTAAGTGTGACTTACAACAGCAAAGAGGAAAGAGAAACAGGCGAATGCAGAAGTTTATCTTCCTCCAGAGCAGTGTCTGGGTGACAGCTGAGGCAGCTTGAGTTGAAAGGCATCTCAGACATGCATCAAGATGGTTATCTGACATCAGAGAAACTCCCAGTCTCTGGCTGTCCCATCTCATCACTGTCTAGAAGCGGCTAGAAGGAAACTGGTGTACATAGGATTTCCACTACATGGACTAGAAAAACAAATGAAAGAAACTTCTGTGACATACATTCTTGTCTCCCTCTGTTGATCTAATGTCTCCTTTAGTTCTTATGTTTGATCTTTTGTTTTCTTTTTTTCCCCTCTCACTCATGTAGGCTGTATGTGCACTATCATGCATGTTCAAAAAAAAACACAGTTGGGTGTAAACACTCTGTAAAATTGCTGAGAATTAGAAGAAATGTTCTTTCCTTCAGGATAGATATTTGGGCCTTAGATATTTTGGTTTCCTCAAGATACCTGTCATCTAACTCCTATTTAGGCGATTAACTCCTATTTTAATCAGCAAAAGCTAGGTACTTAAATATCTTTGAGGAGCTAGTCCCCAGTGTCTTCCAGCTACAGGATCCAATCACTGATTCATCAGTCTCTGGATCCAATCAGCAGTGATTGATTTAATGATGTCAATATTCCTTTCCACTCCTCCATAATTTCCTGTCCCTGCCCTTTATGACTTGCTATATGAAGCAGCCCATTGTGACAATTCAGTATTCCTACTGCAGAAAACGAAAAGCAAAATTCTACACAGACCCAAGAAGCATCTGTAGCAGCAACATCAGTGTCCAGGCTGCTATTTATTGAATTGTTTATCTATAATGCAATGGCACAGTTTAAAAAATTGAATTAGTCTAATTATCCTATTTAAGGAGATAACTCTCCTGTTGCTACCACTCCTATAATTTTCCGCATTTCCATCTCCTAAATTATCCACTTCTAGGCTTTTTTTCTAACCCGTATATATCTGAAAAAAAAATCCTTCGAGGTATAATTAACTTTTTCATTCAGAATCCTAATTTCCTCCCTCAGACATTTTCTGCAGTGTTTAAACTATTTATTATGCAAACTTAGAGAAGTCAAACTATGAATTATGTACAAATCTACGTATTGGAGCTCTCAGCTAATCACTACATCTCTGTGTCTTGTGGTTGAAGGTAACCAAAGTGCACAGAGTGGAAAATATCAGAGTCCATCACTCAGCATATGAATTTTTTTCCTCATGTTAAATACATCCTTTCCCCCAAATTAAATAACTTAATGTCATCTTTTTAATGATTTTTTAAATTTTCTATTTTCAGGTAAGTTCTTATCACTCACAACTATGTTTGCCTTCCTTCACATCATACTTGCTTCATCCCTTCTACAGTGCTCTCAAAAAACTGCGATCGGACATGTGAAGACTTGCAATGACTCCTTACAACTGGTGTATCTCTTAACACTTGGTGTTAGATTTTTCTGTTTTTCCTGATCTTGGTTCACTTGCTTATTCTTTCCTATTGCATTTCTTGGATTTTATGTTGTGATTTTTACATGGTAATTTTGAGGGTCTGGACTGTCTTGTATGTATCTTGTCTTGTACGCATCTTGTCTTGTACTTATCAAAAGCATTTGTCTTTACATGTAATTTAGCCTTTGGCATCATCACAAAGGGTACTGTTGTCATTGTTGGGATGAAAGCTACGTGGGGGTCTGAGCCTAGACTAAGGCCTTAAAGACACCAAAGAAAAAGATATTTGCAGTCCCAAGGATTTTTCAATCTATGATTATTCTTTCTGCTAATTAATAGCACGTCAGTGGCTATCTGTCTGTCCTGTCAGCAGGAAGATGTTCAAAACCCCTCTAGGTTTTCCATGGCATATTTTCTTATGTATCTGTTTTAACCAAAATGGAATTATATTGCTTGGAGAAATCCTTTCTCCCTCAATGCATGCAACTTGAAGAAAGTAAAAGGAAAAAAATATGCTCTTATTTATTTTTGCATATGGCATTGTTATGATTCATTAACACAGAAAGTGGACAATCACTACGGGGTTACATTCAATGAGCTGATTGTAAAATAAGTGAATTGTTAGAGACGGATCTTCTGATTGTATGAGGCTGCAACACTTCATTGAAGTCTGTTCTGTTGGGTTGATAACTGGAGCTGGATTTTCTGAAATACAGAGTTCTCAAAGGGCTTTGGACTTCCCCTAAAATTAGCAGCGAAAAGTCAGGCATTCAGTCTAACCTACCAGCCCAAACTCAGTCACCCCAGTCTAAATAGTTATCAAAATAGGCAGGATTTGTCATCTTGGCATTTTTCTGTATGTTGCATACATATAAAAATATACTAGACTATATACGATCATAGACTAGACACCTTGGACAACCTTTATTGTCCAAGGGTAATAGCTGGAGAGGGAGAGCAATACCATCCTGATTCAAGGCAAACATCCCTTCTCTAGGAAAATTGTTTGGCTAGGTTTTGATTTATCAGGGCCTTAAAAGCCAGTGGCTTTTAAGCACAGTAAATGAATGCATTGCTGAAGCTGTTTTCACATTCAAGCCCAAAGACAAAGATGTATATGCTCCTGGAATGAAGCTTGACTAATAGATAAATACTATTAGATGTGTGCAGCTGACGAAGAAAAGCTCCAGGTTGTTTTCTGGGAAGACTCTTCTAACCGTGAGTTTGAACTCTGTGCTTTCGCTTGCATTTGCAACGTTGTTGAATGTGCATTTTATTCCATGCCTTTGACCACCAGCCCAGTGGAAGCGGAAAAAGCTGGTAGGTACAATTCATTAGGAAACAGAGGATGGAACTTGTGAAGATGAAAACTAATAAGATACTGAGGTTCTGTCGGTGAAGTCAAAGAAAACTTTTAGAGGCTTTGGGATTTTATTTGGGAGGTGGGGGGGAGGGGGGATGGGGCGTCATAGACCTTTCTCCAGAAAGATTCCTCTAGAAAATTGAAAACAGACCAAGCCTGTCTTCATTATGGCTCTATCTGCTTTAGCATGACCTTGTGAGGAAGATGGGTCTTGCAGCCTCCCAAAAGAAGATGTATTGTTAAAGACTTTTATAGCAGCAACGCCCATTTCTTTGCAATCATCTTTGCCTCATTATCACAGCACCCTGCATGCTCTTTTCACTCATGCCCACGTGTGTGAGCACGAGGTAGAGGAACTTGTCTGGATTTTTGTTTCCTACTCCACCCTTTTGGAGATCAACAGCTCCAGCAGCACAGGATGTTTGCAGCAGCCTAGCTGTAACCCCAGTGAGCTTAATTTAACTCTTGAGTCAGGCCAGCTGCGACTCAAACCTGTAGTTTTAGAAAACCTGGTGGGAATTGCAGACCTTGTTATTTGGTCCCTTAAGCCATCCTTTTAGTCTTGAAAGTTCAAACAAGCACACACCAGGGTAGAAATAATTGCCGGAGAACTCCCAAGCTGGGGCATCAGACAGAGAGGGGAAAAAATCAAAACTAGTTAAAAACATCTTCTGCAAAGACGACCACAGGCCAGCAGTTCTGAAAAGCTGAATTCCTCATCAGGGATTCTCGCTATCATTTTTATTTATTGCTTTTGACACCTGGTCTATCGTGTCAGGAATTCTTGTGGCTCTTCAGCCTCCTGACAGATGCAGCGTGCAGCAAATGCCTTCCCAGTGCATTTGCCTCTGCCCTAGCAACAGGCTCAGGATGCAACCAAACCCCACTGTGATCAGGGATGGACAAGTTGAAGGATGGATAAGATGGATGTAGTGATAGCTGCTGAGAGTATGAGGATGAAACCTGTGTCTAGGAGACTTAAAAGACTAGCTCTAGCAAACAAAATATGCACAGCAAGCGGATCAGATAATGTCAGTTCGAATCTTCTTTATCTCATCAGTAGCGGCTCTACAAATTTATTGCTTTCACTTTTTTTACTATTTTTTGTTTGGGATGTCTCTCATTAACCTGCTTTTCTCTGGATTTGTTTGTGCCTCAATTTGGCAGCTGGCCAGCAGGAAACAGGGCTGTAATTCCACAGACTGTAGATTGCATCCCAGTTATTAAATCATATTTATTTCTCTGTTTCCAGAGTTCTGTTTTAGGCTTTTTTTCCCCCCTAGGTCTGCTTTCTTGCTTTCCTTTTTTTTTTTCCTTTTTTTTTTCCTTTTTTTTTTCTTTTATTTCCATGTTATTCAGCTTCTCTCATTTCCACCAAGGAAAAAAGTGCAGAGGTTTTAACTCTTGGAGTACCAGAAACCAAACTGACTTTCCGCATGGCACATGGGCCAGCCTTAGGCCCCTGATTCAAGGGCCAAATGTTGCTCTTTTAACCCCAGGAAAGGGTCCTGGACAATGTAGTCCCTGACAGTGCTAGGGGCTGTACCAGCTATGCATTGACACTGTGCGAGATGCTGCTTTGGCTGAGTGTGCCATTGAACGACTGTGCTAGTGAGTGCGCTAGCTGTGCTTTGATGTGACATACTGGTCTGTGGGGTGAGCAGTACTTTAATAATGCAGTGCCCTCTGGATACTTTACCAGTCTTTGGGTGGTTTTAAGACACAGAAAGGACATTCATACTGCCAAACTTTAGCTCTTTAACTTGCAATGGTTAAGTTAGCCTTCACATGTTGTATGGTCAGTGAAGAAAAGACCTTTTTTCAGGAGAACAGTTTGAGTGGAGACCTGAAGCCCCACTGCAGAAGCTTCCCTTTTTCTGGACTCTCAGGGAATAACTCAAAGACAAGCTATCTAAACTTCCGTGTTGTAAATCTTCCCCTCTCCTAAGCAGAAACCATTTTTGCAAACACAGACTCACAGTTCTGCATCTTAGAGTTTGAAAGAGGGTTTAGGCATCTGTGTCCTTATTTTAAACAGCCCTTGTGCCTGCTGGAGCATGGCCCCACAGATAGGAGCAGCAGAGCTGAATAATCCACATTCGAAGTTGGGATCAGTCCAAGCTACCACTGTGAAAATTCTGGTTGCACAACTCAGGCAGAACATTTAAGCAGTGCTTGGGAAAGGGGCTTTCATTTCGTAAGGTTCACCAGTACGCAGTCATGCCCTTCCTCACGCACAGCTTGGTACGGGACAGGTCTGAAATTAAAAGCAACACGTGATGAAGGCAAATAGTTTTGCGTTGCTCATAACAAGATCCTCATGGAAATATAAGGAGACATGTTTTATCAGAGGATATAATCAGAAAAAGCTTTTAAAAATTCCCCATTTCTTCACTGAATATCATTCTGCATGCAATATCCTCAAATTCTGAAAACCATCTTCTTATTTCTGCTACTAGCAAAAAAAAAAAAAATCCATTGTATTTCACCCAGTGACGTCTCTTTTCTCCATGGAGGTGCTAAGATGGCTCATTCAGTCAAGAGAGATTACTCAGAGGTTTACAATCCATCAACCTGGCATAGAGAAGATAGACGGCAGATACTTTTTAAAGACATGTTAGTTTACACAAGTACTCTGAGAACTGTATTTCAGATCAACTCATTCAAAAAAAGACAAGAATTGTAAGAGACAAAAGTACCCTCCAATTTTCAGTATCACAAAGTGTAGCTAACATTTATAGCACAGCTGCTATCGTAAGTAAAGCCTAGGGTGTTTTAAAGCACAGGCAGAAAAACACCATTATATGCTATTTCTATTCTCTACTGTATAGTCTCCACTGAACACTTCCCAATCCTATGAGAAAGAAGAGACACAGAGAGATTTGGGCTCAGACATTAGGTATGTTTAGGCTTTTAAGTGCCCACTGAAATGGTTTCAGTAAGGATCCAGGTTGGAGGAAATCAGAAGCTCCAGAAATGTCATTCGCGGGCCAGACAAAGGTTTTGGTCTAAAGCCCGTCTCCACCTCCCATGAATTCCTTCTGTAATTTATGAAATGTTTGTGCTTGCCAGCCTTTCACTTCCCATTCATTCTGGAGTTCACTCCTAAACCGGTACAAGCCAAGCCAAGGAATTACTGGTGTCCCCTTCAACAGAGTGGATGTGGGAACCAGATGGTGCATAGCTCTTGGGCTGGCAGGGCATACAAAGTTGAATTTCAATGTCAATGAGCAGCTAAATGACTGAGGGCTCATCCACACAGTTTACTCACTGGTTTGAAGACATGTAAACTGAACTGTCACAAACACTTAGTGCAAAACCACTTCTGCAGCTTCGAGACAGCGGCACTTTTTGCACTCGTACCTTGAGCAACCTGAACACAGACTGTCTTGAATCTGGTACTTGCATGTGTTTTCCAGGTCACATATTACATAGCAAGTTATCAATTGTGCTCTAAACATCAGGCTAGCCCTTCTTCAAGTATGGTTTTTGTTTGGTTTGTTTCTTTAAAAATCCTTTTCCCTAGCTAGTGCTAATAGTATTTTCGACGTATATAAAATGTTGTCACAGAGTTCCTAGTTATTTACATTTTTCCCTTTAAATCTTTTTAACCAAATGACTGGGTTCATAATAGCTTTCGTCTTCATGAAATCATTCCTGTGTCTGTGTCTATCTGGTTTGGACATTATTCCATTTGCATGTAGCAAGTGTGATCAAGCCTATGTCACTTGCATCTAAACAACTCTCTGACTTTTAATTCTGTGACTGAATTCTCTTTATCTGTCAAGATGATGAGGTCTAGCACCATTTTCCTTCCTGTTACATAAAATGCTTTTAAAGTTAGGAAATTCTTACCGTCAGTTTTTTAAAAAAAACAAGGATATATTAGTTCTAGCAGTGTGTGATCTCCTTTATGCAACATTCAGATTAAAGTCTTTTTCTTCCTACTGTAACAGAGAGGTGTGTAAAGAGCCAGATGAGAAATCAAGTCACTCTCTGGTCTGCAACAGCTATCAATCAGGACCTGATTTGGTCTTTATTTGTGAGAACTTTTGTTCAGATCATTTGCTTCTGAGTTCTCAGAGACTCAGAAACATGCAATGGCATTTTTGACATAAGAATATAGCCCTCCCACTTTTATTTGCCTGGTTTTGCTTCCTAATCAGATTGTAACCAGGGCTTTTAACATTCCAGTCATGCAAATCTTCCCATCAAGTTTCAGTAACACCAAAGTAGGTCGAATTCATGCTCATATGCGAGCAACTCCTATTCCTCCTTTACTACCCAGAATCTTCACATTGGTGTCCAGGCAATTAAAGATTTTCTGTTCCTTCAACTCTCTGGGTACCTCAATTAATCTGGTTCTCAACATCTTGATTTTGTGCTAAATTAGCGCTCCCTGTCCCTTCTTTTCATCCTCCCCTTTGCCGTTAGCGTAACGCTCTTCTGCACCCTGCCTGCTCTACATAGCCCCTTCTCCTAGATTGGCTTCTCTTGTACCAAAATAGATTTTCTCCAAAAGGCACAGACTTGTGCTCACAGAGTACGACCAATATTCCATAAAAATAACATCTTCTCTCTTACACAATACCATTATTATTTCCCTTCTAGATTTTTCTGCCTTCTGTCTTTAATGGGAAGAAGGCTGCCTGAGAACACTACTTGGGCTTGCCTGTTCTTCAGCCGCCTCTTTTGACCTGACTGTGCGTCCAGACTTGTCTGTAACAAGTGAAGTTCTATGTAAAGCTGAATTACTTATACCAAGACATTGGTCTAACCAAAAACTTGCCTAATGGGTTCAGGAATCTCATGAAGTCTTGTCTATTTTTTGTTTTGTTCAGGAATGGCCAAATCAGCACATCAGTCCTTGGACAGTCTTTCTCTCATTTCTTGAGACAGAATCTGTGAAAGGATCTCTCTTCTCCTTGGCTGTTGGCTTTTTTCTTCTCCTCCCTCTCCTTCCTTTTTTTTTTTTAGACATACACAATTTTCTTTTAATCTATGCTATGAATATATTCTCAGTCCCATGTAGATCCCTATTCCCTTCTACTAATTGGATCACGAGAGATAATTTCCTACATAACAGCCTAAGAGACTAGAAACAACAGAACATTTCCAGTTAAGTGAAAATTATTCTGTTTTCCTTCTGTTTGGGGCTCTCATTCTCATGACACTAGTCATTCAGTAGGTCACCAAATCCTTTTGGTGCTGATGGTTACTGAATGTCTGATAGGGCAATGCTGGTCTCAGCTCTTCTGCTAAGCTTAAGGGAGTTTGTGCAATATTAATATGATTTGCATTAGTATTTCATTAGCGGAGCATCTACCTTCCCACAGTACCCCAAGCATTATATAGATGCTGCAGAGAAGGGAAAACTTTCCTGATGTCTGCCAGACCCTGGGTCATCGTGTTCTCAGGACATTCATCTAACTGCCACCAAATTCAGTTCCCGCACTTCAGAGTCACTATGTTCCCGTTCAGGATGAGCACGTGCATGGACTTCAGCCACACAGAGGCAAGACACCAATGCCGAGTCCCAGCAAAAGGCAAGGTCCAGTCCTCAGCAAGGTGCTGACTCACCCAAGGCTTTCCTTAAAAACTGGTACTTTTAAAAGCAGATAAAAAATGAACTTCAAGCCACATTACTGCAGCTCAATGGTGACATCCAGTGACTGGCTCAGTTATTCCCAGGTGTATATTCTGCAGGGGCAGGCTGTCCCTGTTTCTTGGCTCCAAGAGTGGCACACGTATCTCTTGTAATCACATCATGTTCATACTGGAGAATAATTTCAAACAAAATCCCTGTTTAGATTTGCATAATCACTTAATTGCAATGCCTCACAACTCTTTTCTTCCCGTTGAGCAGCGCTATGTACAGCAAACAACGCGTCCGTAAGCTCAACTCACAGTCCTAATATATCTGAAAAGAGTTTAGATCCATTGATGAAGGAATTCCAGCCTTTTAGCCTGAATTTCATGAGCAGTAGCTATTTATCTTCCTCGTGACTTGAAGTGATCTGAAATCTTCTATAATCCAGGTCTAGAAATTATTCCTCTGCAGTTATGCCATGCCTGCTTGAGGGTACAGGGTTCAGTAGTGCTCTCCTGGGCTACGTGGGCAGACACACAGTGGGAGTAAAGGCAGAGAAGAGGAGAGACATGTTGGAAAGGAGAAGAAAACCAAGAAACAAAAGGAAAATGGAAAGAACGATAAGGAACAGAATAAAAATGGAGGGGGGAAAAGGAAAGAAAAACGTATGGAGGGAAAGCTTGGGGAAAAAAAAAAAAGGCAAAAAGAAGCTGAAGGAAGAAGCAGAGAGGAGGCAGGAGAGCTGTCCTGGTCTCAGCAAGAAATCGTGCCATTAAGGGATCTCAGTACAGTGGAGATGGCGTGTATTGAATATACTCTGTCAGTGCAGCAGCACCCGGCTTTCCACAGTGATAAATGTCATATGTCTTTGCTGACACTTGATAAAGGTTCTGTCTATCAGCAGTGCCAGCCAGCGGGGCCAGCTGGCTCGAGCTTAACCTTCATCACTGCTCTTTCGAAAAGAAGTCCCCAAATTTTCCTCTGTTTTGCCACTCTCTTTTCAGAGATGCTTCCCCTCTTCCCAGCCCATTCACCCTGCTCACCGCAGTGCTTTCTGGCACTCAGCGTAAAAAAAACCCAGAAATAAAACTGTCTGTCTTAGCCTACCAAGGAGAGACAGTCTGGGGCTGGACTTATCCAAGCAAGGCTCTCAAGTAGGATTGAATACATGGAGAAATCATGGGAATGTTTAAATAATAGAAAAAAAATGACCAAAAAAACCAATCTCACCCTTCAAACTAGGCTTGCAGCTAATGAGTCATTGTGCCAGACAGTTCCTCAGCCAGTGTTAAAAGAAGTGTGTTGATTTACACCAAAAGGATTTGGCCCTGTGTCTGATACACCCATAAGGGGAGAGGCACAGGGTGCCGAATGCACTGAAAGACCAGATCAATGAAAGTGTCATTATATATTTAAACATACTTTAGATTCAGCTGAGAGCACTGGGAAGTAACTAGAGGCATAACACTTGGGAAGGCCAAAACATCCTTTAAAGACACAAAGAGATTATAAGGCTTGTATCCATAACTGGAAAGTGCAGGCTGGCCACTTTGTTAGCTTCATTTTAGAGGTTAAACCAAAAAGGGAAGGTTGTTTGTCTAAGGTGAAAAATCAGCAAAATGCCCAATTGCCAAAATAGTTGGTCAACCTGGAATAAAAACAGGCAGAAAACATCTCAGTTGCACAACAAAATGAACGAATACAAAACACCTGAATTGCAGCTATTCAGGAAGTGAATTATTCAGAAAGACTGAAGGATAAGAATAAATCACACATTAGCACATCAGGTTAATATGGCAGGTAATAACAGAACGGGGTTATTTAGGATATATATAAATTCCTGTCAAGAGAGGTCATTTTTTTTCCTCCCTCTGGGCTCAATGAGACAAACATTCAGTCAGTTCTGAGTATCTCAGCATCAACAACATATTGACAACTTGGAGGGAACTCAAAGAACATCTCCAGAGATGATTTAGGGACTGGAAGGATTGATTTACAAGGAAAGATTTTATGATCTAAGTGGAATAGATTCATCTCTACTATAATTCCATTGATGTCAAAGGGTCAAATTTTGCCCTCAATTACAACAGTGTAGATGTGGCAAAACTTCACTGGTATAAAAATATAAGGTCATCATTGGAGGGGGGGGGAAGGAAGATCTATTAGACTCTAGACATATCTCTGTGGAGAAATAGTAGAAACACTAGCGCTTGTGACATTTAAAATTAACCAAGATAGTACTATTGAATAATATTATACAGAGACCTGCAGTGACAAGGGAAATAAAAATACATAACTGCTATTTTCCCATATTTTTATTATGATGATTATTACTGTTATATGAAAGGAGGAATCCACATCTGAAATTCACTTCCTATTGGCCCTTTTAAACATAATATGTTTTAATACAGACAAAAAACGTCAGGGGAAAATCCATCTTCAGAAGAGCCAAAGAAAATAAAGAGAGTTTTTAAAATATGTTAGGGATATAGGAAAACTTAGCAATAGTATCAGTGTATTGCAACATGCTACAGCTGGTGATCATAAAGCAGGGATGACACACTGTTAATAACGATGGAAAAAAAGGCGATTCTATTCAATAACAGTTTATATACTGCAGTGTAAAAAGATGGCTCTGAGAAAAGATTTTAGAGGATGCCTGAAGTAAGTTTCAGGTTGATTTGTAATTTGAAGTATGAAGATGATACAGTCCTCGCTACTGGAATGACAGAATTTTACCAATAGGTTGTATGTTGTAATAGGGAAGAAGTATTAGCCCTTCACTTTTATCTCTAAGGCAAAAATAATGTCTGTAACAGAGAAAAAAATGGTGATTTTGGAAGGAAGGAGAGGACCTGAACAGGTTTCAGAGTTTTTCTATGTCTAGATTTAGAAATAAATCAAGGCAGCTAATGTGCACAGAGTGTCTGGAGGAAGTCAGGCACAGGAACAGCCATGTACAACACAACACAGATCTGGAAGATAAGAGGGATCAAAATTCAAGCAAAAAATACACTGCTTTAAAGCACCTATGTGGATGACTATCACATCTGACTGCAAGGGCAGGACCTCTTCCAGAGTGAGAAACCAGAAGGACTAAATGCACAGTCCTGTAGATGTGCAAGCTGTTGTTCTACCCTAACCCACCAAATTCTCCAGGAATGTAAAACAGGGCTATGAATGTTTACAAGGATCCCCTGTCCTGGCCAAGGGCTGATAAGCAGGATTCATAAACAGAGGTTCTAGAAAAAATATGTAACAACTGAAGAAGAAAATCTTTCAAGGAAGAGTGGAATGAAAAAGGAGGGGAAGGATGAGATGACCATGCTTGCAGGCATGGAGATGTGAACAGGGTGAGGATAAATCTGTTACAAGACTTGAATGAGCAACCGAGAAGCTGATTTTACTGTGACACCAACCTTTGAACTGGGGACTGCTGTTAGCAAGGAAGGTGAGGAGGTCATCTAAGTTGACCAATAGATGCACAACACCTATTATAGACCAGTCTGGATACTCTAAATCCCTCTAAAGAGACAGTCTGGAAGACAGATATACCATGAATGCTAATAAAAGTCATAAATAATAAGAGAGTTACAGGTAACAGGATGCTCTGATAACAATATCAGATTAAAAAAATCCCCAAACAACACTACCTGGGATTACTAGTTACTGTGGATTGCTAATTTATCCTGACATAAGTACAGTAAAAATAATGGAAGAGCTAATAGAGGAACCAATTAATAAAGAATTAAGGGATAGGAACAAAATTAATGACTGTCAACATGATTTTATGGAAAATAGGTTTTATGAAATAAACCTGATTTAATTATTTGGGGAGATTCCAAGTTGGACCAATAATTACATTGATGGACTTGGCTTTAGTAAAGCCTTTGACTTAGTTATGTAAAATGGTTTTATTTTAAAAGTTAGAGCTACACTAATAGAAAATACAATAAACAGACTAAAAAGTGACAAACTTCGTGAGTTCAGCANATAATTACATTGATGGACTTGGCTTTAGTAAAGCCTTTGACTTAGTTATGTAAAATGGTTTTATTTTAAAAGTTAGAGCTACACTAATAGAAAATACAATAAACAGACTAAAAAGTGACAAACTTGGTGAGTTCAGCGAGCACGAATTAACTGGTCTTTATCACGGGCTTTTTTTCCTTGAGAAACTCCCATAGATAAATGTATCTACAGTCAGTACTACGCAATACTTCTAGCAAAGAGCCACCAATTGACATACAATATACGATCACTGTTGCTAAAACTTGTCAATGCTGCAGAGTTTGATGAAGCAGTAAATGAAGGTATTTCTGGGTACTTCCAGATAGTACTCAGATTTGTTTGAGGGTTAGATCCGTTTAAGAAAATATCCAGCCGTGTACGGCAGCTCTGCACTGAAGCTTGAGTACATGATGCTGTTCTTGTGTCCATGTGCAGAGCTGAGCTTGGATGACCTGAAAGGAGATATGAAAGGATCTGGGACATATAATTCAGACACTCCAGATCCCCTTTTCTTCTTTTTCCTGGATCCCACTGCAAGATCCAATGCACTGTTGGAGGTGACTAGCTGAATCCTAAATTGTCTGATGCCTCCTCTTTTTTTCCAGTGCCATCTTCTATTGCCTTGCCCTTAGATCCTAAGGCCCTGGCTTCAATCCACGCCATCTGCAGACAGCCAATTCTTTGCAGCCATCCTGCCAGCAATTGTGTTTAACTCATAGGCTTATAGCTCTGGTATATGTTAATAAAACTTGAAGCTTTCTCTTTATGCTCTTCAGCTGCATAGCTAGTTTCAGATCACATCCCAAGCAACTCTCCACACTCAAACAACTAAAACAGGCTGTTATTTTCCTGAACTCAAACAATAAGAAACTTTTATAAGGGTGTTTTTCTCCCCATCCTCTTTGTCATCCCGATAGATCCCTGTCAGATCCTGTAATAAGTGAAATCCCAAAGAAAAACAAGCACTTACATTTCTCCCCCTCCTCTCCACTTCCCCACCCACAAATAAGTGGTATGCTTTTAGTGCACTTACTGTTCTCAGATTATGTTAAAATATACCAAACATGCAGTATTCTACTCCTTCATGAAAACTTTAGATTGCTATTTCTGGGCTCAATTCAACCCTTGCCTCATTCTATGATAAAAGGAGTTAAAAGCGCTGTTCTAGAACAGAATAGGGCTTGGGTTTTATATAGCGCCTTTCATGTTCACAGTATCCCAAAGGGTTTTACAAAGCATTGATGTAGATACTGGAAGTACAGTAAGAGTAGGCAAATGCAGCATCCATTATGTGCTCAGGGATGGCTCAAACGCCTAGCGCCCAGCCTTATGTAACAGCAATGGGTTTGAAGAAGGAGTGGAGCATTAGTCGGACATCAACATTACTTTAATGGGCCACAGGGATGTCTAGAAGTCTGAAATAGTAGGTGGAGAGAAACAGGAGCGACAGGAAAGTGTGGTGTGTGCAGCGAGGGGAGGGTGCAGGTGCATTGCTTGAAGCTGTGCAAGCAGGCGATGGCCCTAATTTGCTCGGGGAGATTGCACCTCCCCACTGCACGTGGGGAAAATGTGGAGATGGATGGTTTTCTAGGATGGTGGAGGCATACATCACCCGTGTCCGTCAGTGTGCTTGTCAGATAAAGAGTGGGCAGCCAAAGAGTGCCTGCAGCATAATGTGATGATGTGGTTGAACAGCTTGCCTGTGGTCAGGGCTGGGAGTAAAGCGCAGGAGAGGCCATAATGACATGGGAGGACTACATGTAGTTTATGGCCACTGAAGGAGTCAGTGTGTAAAATTAGCAGGAAATGAGGCGATGCACATTCATGGCTGAATTGTGTGCATCTTACCTGTGTATTTGAGCAAGAAAAGGGGTGAGGTGTTGCTTATGCTTTGCGTGCAAGATGAAGGACTAATATGCATGGATACCGGCTTTCTGGAGAACAAAAAGCTTCTAAAGAAAACAAAAAAAAAAAGGGGGGGCTATATGAGGTATAGTGAAAAGGTAGAGGTATGTTGGGAACAAACTGTACAGCAGGAAAGAAGAAGTGGGATTGTCAGGGGTCACAAACACCACACAGCACCCGGACAGCATGCAACGGGGAGGTACACCTCCGCCTGCGTGCACACCTCAGAGCAAAGCAAAGTGATGAAGCTACTTTGCTGAGAATATGTGGTGTGAAAAGGAAAGGTTTTGTTTGAAATTGGCTATGGGATTTCTTGATGTTTGCATCAGAATGATTCAAAAAGAACACGTGTCACTTTACTTCCACTCAGTTACCTGTTCCTTTCAAAATCTGGCTTTTTAGGGACTCAGCATTAAAAATAAATGAGCATTTCCTGCTAAAGAATGATTTTTTAAATGCATAATAAGGAGTGCATTTAAGTAAAGAATATTTTTAAAGATGTAAACACCAAAAGGAAGTTACTCACTCTGGCAGAAGTGGACTTTTGTTTTAATGTAAGTTTTGTCACTATAAAAGTTCGAGGCAGATTAGGGAAAAAAGACCAAACCAAAACCACTCTGTAACCTCTCCTTAAGCAAAACCAAAACAGAATACCTTTAAGATGCTCCGTCTTCTGTCTCTTTCCTGAAGAAATATGGTCCAAGTCATGTTATGAGGTAATGAGGACCAAGAAGTCTTGTGTCAGAGATTATAAATGATAACTTACTGTAATGACATGGAGGTTAGCATGTAAATCAGGAAGAGATTTGTGCAGGAAGCAGAGAGACTGTTATGGTTTTTCATGGGGGAATAAAAAACTTGCTTCAGATGGAAAGTTAGGAGGGCTCTTGTATTTCAGCCCACTACAACTCAACTGAGATAACTGGTAAAACTTCCCTGTGTAGATACAGGTATCAGCAATGCCTTTTACATAAAGTCTTTAGAAAATATTGTGCTACCCTTCCATTACACATACTGACATCGCTCCATAACTCCCCAACAGCATTTGTTTTTGAGCAGAACTCTGACAGCAATTTTGCATGTAGAAATGTCCAGATATTCAGTATGCAGCTCTTTCATGGGGCTTCAAATGTCATCTTCTTTACCCTCATATATGCCATGAATTATAAAAAAAAAGTGTCTGAAGCAGGCCAGAGAGGACACGTGTCTGCAACGCTGCTGGAGCCCTGGCCTACCATGCTTCCCATGGCTGCCTGGGAGAGAAGCAACACTCAGTCCCCTGTGACAGAGAAGATGATAGAGAAGGAGAAACAGAATGACGCAGGTCACAGACGGCAAATTCATCCAGACATCTTCTCAAAGACAGAATATTATAATACCCAATTACAGGAGATCTGAGCAAGTAAATCCACTGACACTTTATCACTTTGCGTCAGCCAAGGACTGGACCAGCCTACTGCTCCTGGGCTACAGGTATCATCCTGCAGCAAAGCGGGACTCACACAGCCGGCCTTTCCCAGCACTGCTTTGCTCCACTACCAAGTGTACATAACAGCCTTTTCTCCAGTGACCAGCTACAGAGCAGGTGGGTTGCTCACTTTTTGAATGTGTATGGGGTAACAGCAAAGGAAACTGCTAAGCAAGAGAAAAAGATTAAACAGTAGAGAAACCGCAACATTCCTATCTAAAACAACCAGTGGACAGAAAGTAGATGAGCCATAAAAGCAAAGAAGTGTCTCCAGACTAAAGTAAATAGTAAGCTCTAAAAATCCACCTCTAAGAGATTATGTAGGTGGAACTTTACAAAAGAAATCTCTGGGGTTTACCCCAGTGTGAGCTGTTGCTTTAAAACATTTGCCAGGCACTTGAGAGTTTAATATAAGCTTCTGATATAGTATTTTTCTAAAGTGGTTTTGAAGATTATATGGACAGAAAAAGTAAAAATAAACCTGAATGGGAGGGTTTTGTTGCAATACCAATTTTGAAGCTGGTAAGGAAAAGCCATGAATGTCTTATTTAAGAACGAAGCCCTGGCAGTATAGGATATAATTGCCTAGCTTGCAAAGTTTCCAGTGAACTGTCTAAAATGCCAAAGTGCCGGTATGGGGACAGGCAGATGGCAAGGAGCTGATAAGCCACAGACAAAGGAAGTATCTTTAAATATCTTCTCAAAGTGATGCTATTTTAATGAACAAAGCATGGAGGTGGGCTTGGATCAAATGCTGAACCGAATACCTGTTGGAAAATGCAAAGGGTCTGTTTCACGAACTATTTGGAGATGTTGATATTTGTTCAGATTTCCTCAATAAATTATACATGACAGACTGGACAGGGTGCAGAAAAACAGGGAAAAATGCATGACAAAATAAGTTCCAAGAGTGTTATTAGATCTCCATCAGTCAGTAGCTGATGGAGATCTAATAACCCAGCTTTCCTGTACGAGTGGTTAGAAAAGGGACTCACCTTTCCCTCACTTGTAGAATCAGAAAGAGCACATCACGACCGACAGTTTTCTCCCCAAATGTTTAATGAGCCTGTCTCCCCACAAAAAGAGAACAAAACCTTCAAAACATATTCTTGAAATTTTATAGACCTGTAAGCAGAGATTTCATTATGGAGCTAGGGGCTTTTATGAGTGGTTGAAATCAGTTCCCCCTTATATTTTGGCAAATCCAAACCGTGCAGATTATACGTAGAGCAAGAGGGAACTACTACAATTCCATTCCAATTATTTTAATGTCACTGATTTATGCTGGCTAAGAATCTGGATTTATTCCTACACTGTCCTAGGTTTATAGATTTTCACTATGTGCTTTAGATTTTTCTTACAGTAACAATAGCTGTAAAATGAAACTTAAGCAGACTCAGATTGACATCTGGGTACAGCATCAAATTTGTGGGATTTGCAAAGCACATAAAAGCCCATTTCCTCCCCAGGTGATCCCTCTGAAATGGGCTGCAGTCTCAGGGAAGCGATGCTTTTCTTGGAAATACTCTAGTTCAACTGCTCAAACTAAGAAATACTCTTAATTCTGAAGTAAACTATGGTGGAAGAAACCATGCCAGAACCTATAATCTACGTACAGAGGAGACCTTCGTACCCAGGACCATTTCCCTCCTGTGCCCTTCCTGCCCATTGTGCTCCACTAGCTGCCCCTCAAAATAAAGTAATAAAAATTCAAATGAGTTTTTGGGAAAACAGACCTGTGAAGGGGAGACATTTCCTGTCACTTTAATAACATACCAGGTTAATAATATTAAATCACCAGAGGCCACAGAAATGTCGCTGCAAATATTTAAGTCTCCCCACTCGAAAGTGATGAGACTTTCAAGCAGCTGAGAGAGAATCAGAACAGGACAGCAAGGACTGGTGAGACCGATCCTGGCCCGTAAGGAAAAGTCATTCTGCAGGGGCTGGCTTCTCACTTAAGGAACATATATTAACAACATAAAAGTTATCTAATCCTGGAAGTTAAATTTATGCTGGTGAAAAGGGGCAGGACAGCTCTGCAGACCGCAGCCCCCAATTTATCCACCAAACCAGCAGAAGATAAGAGTGGGGCCAGTTTCCAACCCTTTGCTCTGCCAAGCGACTAGTTCCTCAGCTGATGTCAGAAATGAGAATTTTACTGAAATGAACATAATCATGTCCATTTGAACTGCCAATTACTTTTGCTTGAATTTTGATCATACTTTGATCCACCTGGACATCATTTTACTGAGGCAACCAGCCTTAAAAACAAACCTACCAACCAAAAATACAGAAAGCTTTCCTAAATACAGATGGATAGCATGCGTTTAGGGCTGGCTGGGATTGCCAGAATGATACAAAGCTTTTTGACAGAGCTGTGGGATTTGTGTCATTTAAAAAAAAATACAATTTCAAATATTTTTTTATTGATCCACAGATATAACTGGACTGTGTAAAAGTGGCCAGATTCTTAGCTCAAAAAAATCTTCTCTGGAGTTGCTCTGACTTATACGAGCTAAAGGTAAAATCCTCTTCAGCTGGGGGATAATCCACACTTGTTTGGTTCTTGAGTTTGCCGGACAAACGATTCAGGGAGAGGAGGGAGTGAAGTGGGTCTGCAATTTGAAGGACCTTTACAACTCCTGCTGCTCGCAGCTCTGCTTCCCTTTCCATCAGAAGGAAGACTCGAGCACAGATATTACTTGTTCAGACCCAGGGCAGGCAAAACCTTATCCTTAAAAAGCACACAATCTCTGTGACTACAACTTTGGCCTGGTGCAGTGACAAACCCCCATATCAGATTGAAAAAGTAGTCACTGCTCTCCCCATAGCCTAAAGATGAGGACGAAGAGAAAGTAGATTGTGACAAATATGAAGCTTCAGCTTGCAGTCAGTGTTGATCCTTCCTTGGTTGGCAGTCATGCAGAGTCATGCCGGCCACCTTCTGAACTCCGTGGAAAGCAGTCTCTGCCCAAGAAGGGAAAATAGCAAATATAACTCCAACCTTAAAAAACACTCTCTGGA
The DNA here is from genome assembly GCA_013398225.1 of Steatornis caripensis. NCBI lineage: Eukaryota > Metazoa > Chordata > Aves > Caprimulgiformes > Steatornithidae > Steatornis > Steatornis caripensis. The sequence continues at coordinate 237,746 of VZSC01013278.1, read as the reverse complement.
GCTGACAACACCCCCCCGATCAACAGATCCGATTGCTGCACCAGACAAATTAGCCAAATTATTAGAAACGAAACCAAACAGAATTAGTGAACACATGGACAAATCATTCTTCGGGAAGAGTCAATACAGCTGTTGCAGAGGGAAATCATGCCTCACAAATCATTCTGGGGGCTTCTATGTAATTAAGAAATAAGTCAATAATGATGATGTAGTCAATGTAGTGTTCAGGAATTAAAAAACAAAATAAAACAAACCTCTCATGGTAACATCCAAAAGGTCTTTAAGAAGCTGTAACCTAATGGGATGAGAGGAAAAGTTTTCTTGTTAACTGCTTAGAAGGACAGAAACCAAATATATTCAAATATTCATAAATGGGCTGGAAAAGGAGATTCTTAATAAGAAAATGAAGTTAGTCAAAGAGACAAAATAACTGAGCATAGTCAAATTTGAAGCTGACTATAGAGAATCGCAAAAGACTCGAGATACAGAACGATTCAGTGCTAAAATGACAGATGAAATTCAATGCTGATAAATGCTAAGCAATGTACATGGCAAAAATAAGCCTCATGCTGTATTTCCAGTCAGGAATTGGATCATTGTGGATAGTTCTATAAAAATGTTAGTTTAGTGCTCTGAAATGCTCAAAAAGGCAAATAAAATAGCAGGAACTGCTGGAATACGAGAGAAGAAAACAGTTGTGCTACTGTAAAATACAGTTCAAGTGAAGCTCCAATTGTGCGTGTAATTCTAGTCTCCCCATCTCAGGAAAAAAAAAAGATATAACTAAAAGTGGAAAATGTGCAGAGAAATGGAACAAGGATCAAAGACCTGTAATGGTGTGTAAGAAGAGCCTTACTAACTAAGGACACAGGAGTGAAAAATTCAGAGGTTAGAAGAGTAAAGTTCTGGGTGGGAAAAAAAAGAAGTGCAGAATGGGGCCCCAAACGGTCTTATATCGGAATAAGTATGGGACACTCTACATAGTAATTGTGCAAGTGGTTTCAAATAAATGAAACAAGCCCCTTTTCAAACCACACACATTTCAGTCCTTACCTCAGGCTGCTATGGAAGGTCACGTAGCTTCAAAAAGAGAGCAAGGAAGCTCAGACAGGGTATGCACATCTATGGGTTTGGTGGGTTTTTTAAACACCAGACACTCAGGAAGCCCTCCAACCACCAGCTGCAGAACCTGGCTAGGTACTCCGTGACACAGATTGGAATGACATGTGCAAATCAAGTTTGCACCGAGCACTTGCTCCTCTCCTCGTGGAGAGTTTTGATCTGACCAAGCTTGATGGTGTATGGGGCCATCACTCCCTCCCTCAGAGAAGTTAGAAGGGGAAAGAGCTACTTTCAAATGTGTTCCTACAAGGCAGAGCCCTAAGTCACATTCTCTCTCTCTCTCCCCCACACCAATTACGTATTTAGCCTTCCTGGGAGCCATGAAGCTACCGTACAGTAAAGGGGAGTCAGACCGCACAGGTCAGCAGTACCCAGCCAGGGATGGTCCCAGTAGTGCTGAGGGACGGTGGCTCCGTGTCCCCCTCTCTGCCACATAGGCAGCACACGCAGTACCAGGCAAGTTCGTAGGAGAGCGGGATTGCAGTTGACTTAGCTCTCCACCATACCCTGCTTTCCAGGAAATCCTGCACCTTGTTGTAAACTAAGCAATAAAGCAACATTTGTTTAGGCAACCTAAGCACTTCAAACAGGTTTTTGTACCAGCTGGTCCTTTCTGTGTGCTGTATGTCTGTCACAGAAGCAACTTCCTTTCATTCTCCACGAGGTGCCACCAGCATCAATGTCACTTTTCATAATAATGGACCAGATTCTCTACAGGTGTAAATCAATTTCATTCCCTCTAGATCAATAGTGATAGGCCAGTTTACACCAGATCAGGAGCTAGTTAAAGAACAGTAACGCTGGAGTTTTCTTGAAAGGATTAGGAGCTTTTCATTGCATCTGAGCATTGAAGAAGAGGATCAGGTGGGTTTCATGTTCATCACAAATAAGGTTTTGTTCAGCGCAATACCAACCTTTCTTTCAGTGAAAGAAAAGAAAAAAACTATACTGGCTTTTGTTTATTTGATGTTTCCCCTCCCTACGTTGCCTCAGAAGAGAAAATAAGCTGATAAATTCTATATTAGCACTAACACATGTATCAACAATACTGACATGTTTTCAGTTGAATTTTCAGTTCATTCTATTTTCCATCTCACAATGAAATTCAGTTCAATTGAAAGATTCAATAGTAATTGGAAATAGGCTCTGGAAATTGCATAATCTAGTTCTCAAAGACCCAGAAATTAACAAACAAACAAACAGAGCACACACAAAACTAAAGTAACCGCATTCTGTAAAGATGTAATAAGTCAATTAAATTCATGCACGATGTGATTCTTGGCTGACGGGAGAACACAAAGAGAGAGGTCAGATTCTGTTTTCAAAAAGGAGTCTCATGAAAAGGGAAGCAAATGGAAATGTCATTATTGAACATTATGATGAGAGATGAAAGGAGTCTCATCCAAAAAAGCTCCAAGGGGGTGAAACGTAAATTGTGCAGGAAGGAAGCAAATGAAAGGGGATGTGATAAAGTCAGTGATGAGTAAACATGAGGGAGAGCTGCAACTCAGGTTCAGATGATAACAGTAATAAATACTAACGGGTCTGATCCATAGCAGGTAGAAATCAGCACAGTTTCATCACCTTCAGTGGGGCTGCACAGATTCACATCCACTGAGTCTTGTCCTACAATAGCACTCAGTATTTAGGTAACTCTTTCATCTATTGATATTGTGGAAAAACCATTATCTTCACCCACACATGGAGAAAGGAAAGGGGGTAAAAAGGCATTGTGGCTTTTCATTTTTTCTCCTAATTGCAGTTGTGCATTTTGGTTGTTACGGGATTTGAGGACCTTGTTGAAAGCCAGAGCCAAATTATCTCCAACTAAAACTGTATACCTGAAACTTCTGAAGATAAGATTAAATGATTCACACCAAAACAGACGCTTCGAAAATGCCTAAGGGAGTCAAAGGACTTGTCCATACAACATAACTCAGGGCTACATAACACCAGTTAAGATCCCTCATTGAGATAGCTTGAATATAGAAAAAAATGTACAAAATCAGCTCAGTTGTCCATTGGGACTGCTTCAGAGATTTCAAGGACAGACACTGAAAGGACATTCTCTCATCAGAAAACATCCATGTTTGGAAATGTTTATACCTAAAAAAGAGTGAGATTAGATCAAAAGGGTCAATTTTGAGTTATCGTTACCTAAATCTAAGTTGACATATATACCTACGATGCCTGCAGGAATTCTATATGTGGGCAATGGTGAAAGTGGCTCCCCAACCCATATTTCATGCCTGCTCTGTTCGTGGTGGCAGCTACATGTGAAGTGAAAGCCCTGCAGATACATCATTTTCTTAGACAAGTTAATCATTCTATAAAGGTACTCCTTACTCCCTGCCGTGAACGGTTACGTAGCTCTGCTGCCTGCTGTTAAACTGTCGAGTGATTCGACTCAAAACTGGTTGCCACTCATTTATGAAGAGGTAATCCCTGTGCTTGGCATATACAGGTTTGTTTAATATGTGAAGCTCCATGAGATCCACTGGGATGGAAGGTTCTCAATGGATGCTCGTCATCATCAAATGTAGGATGATAGCTAATTAGCTCGCATGTCTCTCGGTACCCCGTGAGAATAGCCATTCAAGCTTGACAGAGATAACTTGCCTGAGAAGCTTGAAATCCTGATAAATGTAACTCCAGGAAAGGACAGTAGAAATTAGAGAGGCAGAAGCAGTATCTCTCCATATAAAATTATGAATTTTGATCTCATTTCTACCATTGCGTAAATTAACACTGACACCCTGGCCAGATTGAAGGTTAGGCAAGTGATATTTGGTGCTTACATCATCATCAACTATATGAACGTGGACTCCAGATATTCGTAGCTAACCTTGTTGTAACAAGGAGACATCAAGAACTACTTTTGTCTGCTACATTCCAACATATATATAACAAATAAAACACTTTGAAAAATCTGGTTTTTAATGAAAGTTAGCTATAAATGCTCAGCACCTGCAACAGTCTGATTCTTTCCTTAGAGATCTCTGAGTGAATACAAATGCCTTACTGCAGGCATCCACAATTAAAAATTATCTCACCTGGCTGCTACATGGCAAACTCAGAAACAGCAGCATTTTAATTATGTCACTAATGCAACATATAGACTTCCTATACATATTTGTTTATCACTGATGATGAAACATCACAAAAAACTCCTTAAAAAGGGACATGCATATCCAAGTCCAGCCATGCATGAAGATGCTTTCCAAATCTGGGCCACAGTTTGTCAAACGTGCTGAGCGGAAAGGTGTTCTGTAAGATATTATTATTATTAGGAGTTCTATAAAACTTTGAAGGTTATTATTGCTCTAGATTAAGTTGAAATGTTTAATTATGAACAGAGAGAAGGGTTTTGGCCTTTTCAAAGGATAGGAGCCTTTATTGATTTTATTAGTCAAAGAAGGTGATAATCTTTATATTAATAACGAAAGAGCAATTTCTCTGTTAAACAGTGATTATAAAATACTAACTGAAATACCACTGGAAAAGTCTGAGGAAGGTCACTCTTTTTTCTTATTTCTTGTAATCAGTCTTACTCTATCAAAGGCTGCAGAAATATAGCAATAATCCAAGTTGAATTGTGGACACTTCTGAACTTGCAGGCAGATGTGGCAATGCCTTCCCTGTTAATTGAGGCTGGATCAAACGAGAGCCTTTGATTGAACGAACTATAATTGCTTGCTCAATAGCTGCAAACATGGTTGGCTACCTGATGTGTTTGTTAAATGGCTGTATGCCTTATGCAAACATGTCTGTGGAAGGCCCTGGATAAACAGACAGATGGAGAATGGACAGGAGTGACTTGAAATCAACGGGGCAACCAGGTGCAATTCACCTTTGCGCTCTTTTTCTGGGATTACACATGGGGAAGATGCAACAGGTTTCAGCACACCATGTCAAGGTGCCTGGGACATCCCACCTGCATAACGAGCACTACCACAACTGGTCACTCGTGGTGCCACTGAGACCTCCCCGCACAGCTGGAAAGTCAGAAAACGTTGGATGCAATGACAAGAATCACAGTTTCACTGTGCTATGGGCTATCAGACCACTATGGCTCAGCTTGGTTGGAGTTTTGGGTTTTATTTCAATTCTTGAGATGGGAGTTGCCTTACTGCAACAGGGCAGAGGCTCAGGCAGCCCAGCAATCCCTTGCACAGCCAGCATTCCAGTTTTGCAGTACTGCTCAAGAAGCCTGTACCAAACCATGACGGGATGTCCTGGCCACAGGGGCACGTTTCTTTCCTAGCCCTCATCAATTAGCAGTTGCTTTATACCCCGAAGCATCAAGTTCTCCATCCCCTCATACATTTTTTATTTTCTCTAATAGAATTTCTCATTATTCATATGAATGTGTAATCTTTTTGTGAATCCTCCAAAGCTCTTGGCTTCAATAATGTCTGTGTCATTGAGTGCCACGTGTTAATTATATGCTATGTAAGAAGAGTATTTCTTACTATCACTTCAAATTATTTACTTTTAAAAAATATTTTAATGGTTAAATAAACCATAATAGAATATAACATTGCACAGATAGGGCATATCTTGCCTTAAAAGTTAATCTGTGGTTTTTTGAACACTGGGAAACTGAGGCATGAAAGGACACAACTTACAATTGGTCATTTACTGCTAGATATAAAGACAGAACCTAGGAGTTCTACTTCTTACCTTCTTTCTATAAATAAAAAAATGTTTTCCCATATACTGAAAGATGATTTATGTTTTCATGTTCATTTTAAGGAACAATTTCTTTGCCTTGCACTCATAAGGATAAAAACCTTGGCATTCCTATCTGATACAGAGACTGTGTTAGAAGAAATGTCAGAGATCACATTCTGCCAAATCAAGTTTACGGTGACCCACTGGGAACCAAAGATAAACTTCTGAAAAACAAAACACTAACATGCTCAAGCTACTGCGAGTTCTCTGTACTGGACAGGATTAAAGTCATTCTGACTCTTCTATTGCCAATAATCTCTGAGAGGAGATTTGATTTTCCCTCACCATAAACAACTTTAGATATTTTACTTGCTAAAATTATTGGGGTGATGTGATGAACAAACTCATGCAAAATATACCCTACTTACTTAGATGTAGAGAAAGGCTTTCTCATAAAATAACCACCCCCACTCCAAATACACACCTCATCCACATACAGAGAATAGCTTTGGACAGGGAATTACTTACCCTCTGCTTCTGGCTTATATGATGTATGTAATGGTTTCTGGAAATATTTTTATCATGCAGGAATAAAGGAGATGGAAAATAATCATCCTTATTTACCTAACTATGGTATTTAGATGAACCTCATCACCACTGTATCTGAGTGCCTCCACGCATACTCTGAAAATCTCATGAAGCAAGAAAGTGTTGACAGCCACACGTTACAGGAAAGAATCGAGACAGAGAGAGGTGACTTATTCAAGATTACAGAGAAGATCTGTAGCAGTGCAGCAACTTGGACCCAGGTCATCCAAGTTTTAACTTATTGCTCTGTCTACTGCTGCAGTCTGCCTTATTGACCCAACCTTACTACCCGTTTTGTCTATCCGTAAAGCAGGGATTTATTAGTAAAGAGAAACATCTCAGAAAACACCACATTCCACCCAAGAAACTGTCACTGCTGGAAGCGATGTAGGTAGTATTGTGAAAATGGTCAGTGCATTTTTTCAGCCAAAATGGACTGATTTTAATCCCAGCAAGGATTACATGGGATAGCAGTGCCATCACCTCCCAGGCTCAGATGGTCAAATGCCTTGGTGAGACCCAGGCACAGTCACAAGAGATAGCTGCTGGAGAAGAGAGCTGACGGGTTTCTGAAGACTCAGGTTACCACCAAACTATCTTCTCCTCTTACTGAACAGGAAATACTCTAAGAAGAGCTAGAAAATAGGGCCTGAAATTGTTTTGATTCTCCTCATTTTAAAAAATGCACATCCCATACAGATATAGGTACAACATTACTCCAGTCAGAAGATGTTCTGCAGTGCCCTCTCAATCCTTACTCATACAACATCTTTCCCTTGTTTACAGTTTAATTTAAATTAATGTTTTAATTTTTCAAACAAACAGTGACATTGTTTATGAATGCATTACCATTGAACAATCTCTCTTGAATATCAATTAACTTAAGCAATTTTAAACTACAAAGCCCTTTTAGACAGAATCATGTGCTCGCAGAAACAGATTTGTTTAGAACAACCAAATTTCATCAAGTTTTCATCTGTCAACAGAAATCAGCATTTGCAAGGAGCGCTAGCTCTGTTCCAGAAAGGACTCTGAGGGGCTATATATGGTGTACAGAGCAGTTGAGCAGGAGCCAGTATCATGTCTTACACCCACTCCAAATGTGACCAAGATGACAAATAGATGCCATAGGCATCTATGATGAGGTAGGACCAGCTGCAGGGACAGTTATAAGGTGCTCTGCAGTATGTCGGAGGCTGAGATGCTGCAAGAATTGGAATTAGTCAGCAATTCAGGAAAAAAGTGAGAGACAGGGTCTGCCTCCTGCTTAACACAGTACATGTCTGGTGGGAACTAGAGGAGCCTGAGTGTATCATCTTCCATTTCTTTGTCCCTGCACAAGGAGAAACAATGGCTCAGGGGTGAGAGCTCAAAGATCATGAATCCCAGACTGGGGATGCAACTGAACCAGAAGTGCACCTATGAACTTTAATTTACCCTGAGAAAAGTGACCCATGAAGTTCAAGAGATAAAGGCCATGGCTGAAGTACGTTGTTAGGCCTGATCCAGCCCCAGGGAAGAAGCAAGACCTCTGATGAAGCTCTCTGACAGGTTGTCACTGTTTAAAGCTGGGCTGGCTGGTTTGGTTTGTGGGTTTTGTTGTTGTTTTGGCTTTTTTTTTTTTATTTTCCACCAAGATAGAAGGAAGACTTGGTTTCCACTGAATTCCTACAGGTCTGGATCTTGCTCTACACAGAGCTGAGCAGGGACACAGCTGGGGTGGCTGTGAGGACACAAGAGCCACACAGCCCCTGTCCCTAAGGCTCCTTTTTGGTCTCAGCTGATCCTCAGCTCCGGCAGCAGGAGGTGAGTCTGTTGAACGGGGAACGTGATCAGTCCTTCTGAGAGGGTCTTTCCTTGCTGCTTCTAAGCATGCAAACACATCAGCAGAATTTCAGCTGCCAGGTGACTCCCCAGAGCCCTGAAAACTCAGACCTCAGCCACAAAAGAGCATGATCCAAGGAGATGACACACTGCAATCTGTGGTCAACACCTCTATGATCCCAAATGAGTTCAGCTCCTCACATCTTGCTCACGGGCAACACATGTGCTGTGAGCGAATGCCTCAGCCTGCCTCACAGGGGCTGAGCTAACAAATGGAGGCTGCAATATTTCAATCAATAGGGGGAAAAAAAAAAAGACAAAATGAAGCAGTCAGAGAAGACAGAGACATTATTGATGCTTCTATTACCACCTGAAATTGGTCACTGTGGAGAAAAACAAGTAGCCACAGAGTGGACCTGGCCTGACCTTTCGCTCCTCAGCAGGCAGCAGATTGGTCATTCTAGTCACTGCCAGTGAAAAGTGAGGCTGAAATCTTCTTCTTTTAGTGGATGAGGGACCAGTGCTCAGTCCCCACAGCAGGAGAGAATTCACAGGTCAAGGGGGACGCTGCAGCCCTCACTGCGGGCTCCAGAGAGATTCCCATATGACGCATCAGAACAGGGAATGTGGGATTGATTTTGTGCTTAACGTGAGTGGTGTGTCTTCAAATGTGAAAGGACAGACTCCTCAGAAAGGGAGAGGAGTTTAAGAGTGGTGGACAAACCAGAGCAGAAAAAGATGTGCACCCAGCAATGCAGTGAGGCAGGGAAATTTCAAGCCAGGCAATAAAATTGTGAAGAACAGGGTGGAAAAAAGCACAGAGGGAAATTTTGACTACACTGTACTGAGACACGACAAAGTGAATTGGGGCAACTCAGACCAAGGCAGGTGCCTGTACAAATTCAAAAGGAAGGACAGCTTTGGGAGGGCAGAGAGCCTGGAGTACCAGCTTTGTACCGGTTTCTTCCACAAACTTTCATATGGCCTTGGATAAAGTCCCCTTGGCTCTCTCAGTGCCATAGTCCCACAATAGCTATAAAAATGCTTTCCTTGTTTACTGGGACAATACAGTCTCTAAGGCATGTATCTAGAGGCACTATTTGGTTCCTTGTTAACACAAGTAATAAACAAAAGAGACAAGATCTTCCAGCAAAACTTGTATGCTTAAGGCCAGTTGAAATTGGTCGGACATCTGCAGGGAGCCCCACCTTGGTACGAGAGCCAAGGACAGCTACGGGGAATAAACCAACCTGGCATAGAGTAGGAGCAGCTTTGTCAAGGGGGTTGCTGTTGGCCTGAAGAAAGGGACACCCTCTTCTGTGAGGCCAGAGTAGTCCAAGGAGAAAGAGGATGATTTGTGCCTCCAAAGGGTTGTGCTGGCATATGACAGACTGGCAAAGAAAATCAAAAATAAAAAAATCAATGATACTAACCTGCAAGTGGGCAAAAGCTCACGAGGTAGCATGCTCAATTTCTTGTTAGAGGGACAGGAATTCGATGTAGGAGAAACCAGAATCTCTTTTTCTCCAAGTGCTCTGTTTTAATCATACCTGCACATTCTGCAACCTAAATGAACACAGAGACCCCCTAATATCAGCCCATCGTAATGCACCTGGCTCCCATGATAAGCTCCAAGAAACAGCACTTACCTTCTTATTACCACTCTGAACTGACTCGGGTGGTGAACTCTAACGAAGAACAGACATCAGAGAAGTGCTTTGGAAGAACGGGTCACAAACGCTCATAATAAATCTGTTCGGATGCACTTTGGGGAATGTAAATCACTTAAATTATTAAAGTGTCATGCTGTTGGGACTCGGGCAGGTTGAGAGCTGTTGCAGCAAAAGCCACTGCAGCGCAAAGTGAGCAAGGCAAGAGAGGAAACACACACATTTTAAATTCAAGCTGCTCCACTTGTGCTGTAGCTTGTAACCATCAACTGCAGCTGTACGTCTTTACTTAATGAATGACAGAGCTGAAACGGTTTGGGCTACAAGGTAGACGAGGAAATAAGGATCGGACAGTAACAGTGGAGAAGTCAGTAAGAACACTTGACTGTAGAGAAAAGCCTGGAACAGACGAAAGATGTATGTGATGCAACGGTGATGTGATAGCTAGCTCCTCAATTTAAAATGCAATCACGATCTATGTAGAAAGGCACTTTGAAGAAAGGAGGCTGTCTTCTACATTTTCCTGGAAATGTGGTAAACTGAAGGAAATACTAAAATCAATTGACTTGCTCAAGCATGCAAAAGGCGTGGAGTTGGGTGCAGGTCCACTCCTCTGCCCGTGTCACTTGGCTGCAGTGTGAGAGTGGCTCCATCTGAAACCTAGGTGGGCTACTTCACCTGCCTATGCCTATTCCCACCTAAAGGCTGTCTATAATCCAGCTCTTATGATACTTGAACACATTCTTCTAATTAACAGCTTGAATTTATTAACGGTCTGTTTATACCCATTTGTTCTTCTTTCAGGATTGTCCCTTTGATTTAATAGCTCTTTTCCTTCCCCGCTGTTATGCCCCAATCTACTTACATGCAACAATTGCCTCCTCTTTTTCAACCTTCGGTTTTGCTTGGCTAAAAAAGCTAAGCTCCTTAGCCGTCTCTTGTAGGAAAGGATCTTCATTCCCAGACCATAATTTAGTATTCTGTTATTTGAAAAACGCGTGTCAAAAGTTCATTATTTCCTCCTCCTTTTTCCTTGGCAAAAATTCAGAATTTTGAGCAAAAACAATTGTAGTACTTTTTCTATCTACTGCTACCACCAGCAGCACAAAGACTGACTCGAGTTACCATAAGGAACAGCACAGGCAAACTGTGCAAGCAATTCAGTCATCAGGGGAGTTTAATTCCACCAACCCACCTGAAACCTTTTTAATTTGCTTTTCAAACACATTTTTAAGAAGCAAATCCTGCCTGTGACAAAACCACACAGGTATTATTTGCAAGAAATAGTGTTTATTCATCACAGTTGATAGGAATTTTTCTGGTTTATATAGATCAGGTCCTATTCACTTACAGATGGTGCCGTTCAGAGAACATCCAGCCACAGATAAATGCCGGACTTTCTTGATATGGTATCTCGTGTCTCTCTGTACTTAAAAGCTTTAGAAATTGATTAACTGAAACCCTTATCAGGAAGGTAACTATTATAATTCTCATTTTACTGATGAGGAAAATAGAGCACAAAAAAGCTTAGCGACATACACAAGGTTACACAGCGAATTAGTGGCAGGAATACTGATTCCATCTCCATCTCCCTGGTCTGACCATTAGATACACTCCCTTAATCGGAATCTTCCCCCAAGCCCTCTACTTAATTTTACTTGCTTTTTTTCTTTTTTTTAAATAGATTTTCCCCTGCCTTTCAACATGGGAAAAACACTGCCTATAGACAAAAAGTTGGCCTCAGCAATATTTTCAGTATGACAAGAAAAAAAACCCCACCCCTCACTAAAAGAGCATATCCTCGTAAGATTTTCAGCCAGAATTTGCAGCTTCAGAGAATTGAGCTAAGCCACCGAATGGCTGGGTGCTTTATATGAAGCAAACCTCTTAAGGCTTTGCATTCATGCATTATTAGTAGCTTCATTCTGTATCTAAGTTACTTATACATCTTTTAATTACCACAGGATCTTAATGCCTCATCTCAACGTATTTATCCTTACTGCAGCCCAGTGGCGCAAGACCATGCTGAGACTCCTGCTCCACGGGCAATTTTATGTTGCAGAAAACTCCAGAAAATGCAGTCTTCGGAGTGATTATAAGCTGAGTCTTCCTCTACTTCCCACGCTAAAGGCAGACCTCAGGTTATACCTGGAAATGCCTCCATGAGTTTCGCTTTTTGGGGTCTGTACGCTCCGGCCACATAGAGATCAGCCAGGCTGGTGTGGAGAGGTCCCTACAACCTGCAGATTAGATATATCAAGGCGTCCATGCAAATTTTCAAGAGTTCAGGCTTAAATGACTTGCCTGAAGTCACTCAAAATTGTGTGGCAGAGAGAATTTCACCATGGTCCTGTGAGTGCTTTCCTAGTTTAGTAATGGTGACAAATTTTGACTGACGTTAGAATTAAATGTGCAGGAAGAGGTCAAAACACCAGCACCAGGACTTCTTTTTGGGACTGAAATGTAGGAAAACTTAAAAGCTGCATGGTAACAACCAGTATCTGTGGGTTTTCATCAGCCTGTGAAATGTTTCTTCTTGCTTTTGTCTCCTAACTCCAGTTTAATGATTAAAATGGATGCACAAGCAATTGGTGTTCAGGACTGATCACCTGTACGAGGAGGACATTTCATTGTAAGTCTAACGATTGCACCCCTATGCCAAGAAGTGTCCTCCAGGGCTTTTGGAGACCTAATGCTAAAATCTTGATCTAGCCCTTCTGCCCGAGGGCAAATTCTACCTGTAATTATTAGGACCAGGAATGCTCACCTAGTCCAGGAGTCTGACTACTTGAACATTTATCTCCATAAACTTTACACTTTAATAAATAATTTACCCCCCAAATGCACTTAAATTAGATCTATAATTCCACTATGAGGCTCTGGTGGTGTGAAGAGACCTCCTGACTTTGCTCCGATCATTTATAATGCCACCATAAGCCATCGGTGGAATTGCAGCATTATTATTTATAGCACCGCTTATATTGTTCCTTATATCATTTATTATACTCAATTGGAATGGCCCCAGCTAGTCAGTATGAAAAGATGCTGCACAGTTACCAGCTTAGGCTATTTCTTAGCACAGAGACGCTACCTTCTAAAGGAAGCAGAGATGTTATCAGTGTGAGGGTGGATATAAATTGCCTGGATATCCTGTCCTCATTTCTGCTAGTCCTTCCATTCAATTTGGGCAGTATTTAGGGGGGTGGCACAGAGGCTGAATCTTTTGGTGGTTGCTTCTGCTTTCCATCTTGAGGAGGGCAGACTGCACCCCTGACACTGCGCTAACCTGCGCGGAAACCTGCACAGGAAAGGGGACAAGGAACGGTCACATATAACCACGCACCTTTCCCCCATCTCCTCTCCTGCACTTACCCACACACTACTCAGATCAGAGCTAGACCTCTGCAAATACAAATCACGTCCTCATTACTGTTAGAAGCACGTTAAAATGACTAAATCAGGGACTGGAAAAAAATAAGTGTGTCAGATTTAAGATCACCTAGGTATCCCCAATGGTTTTTCTTTCCAGATACATTATGATAATTTTTAATGACATCATCTCATGCTATTTTTATCACTTTTTAATTTTTTTTTAAATGGATAGAACACGACAGTGATCTCCAAGGTGGTGGTGGTGGTGGTGAGAGCAGTACTCTGCTTCACTTTATCTAAAACTGCTCTTGCAAAATCTAACTTGCAACAGATGTTCAGCATGACAAATCAGAGCCCAGACAATTAAAAGCAGTTAAGAGCAGAGTATTTCAATGGGAGAAGTTGCAAACACAACCCATAACAAGCCATTGCATTGCCACTGTCCTGCCCCACCCAAGGCAGTCCTAAATCTGTAGGATGAACTCTGTTAAATGCTTAGGAAAATTCTGCCTTTTTTTTTTTTTACCCCTCCTTAAGCTTGCCTGAGTTTATTCCAGTGACCCCTTCATTTCCCTGCATCTCTATCTCAGTGCTGACAGGTTTCACGCTCCCCAATTTAGTCATTAGCTGTAGGGTTTGGCGTAGGCAATTTGTTCCCATAAAATACGGCGCTGTCAGTTGTGAGGGTACGGAGCGGCCTCTGCAGCCGCTCCTCTCCGGAGCCAGCGCCAACCGCGCGGCCATGCACCCAGCACCATGGTCGGGTTTTCCAGAGGCTGCCCTGGGTGCTGTGTGTGCTGCCGGAGGGAGCGGCCACATCGTCCCTGGGGTGTCGACGGGACCTGTCCCACCTGCGATGATTGCTGGCCCCGCGCGACGGGCACAAGCACCCACTGCTCTCCCATCTTTGCAATCAAATCTACGAAAAAATACAAAGCAGAAAGGAGGGAAGAGAGAAACAGGTAAAGGATCAGGAAAGCTAAAAGTGAGAATAAAGAAAATGAGGAGGGAGACTTTGTATTCCTGTAGCTTATACTCTTGCACAGCCAAGCAAGGCAATGATAATGCAGCACATAGCTGGTGAGGATGTCATGAACACCGGCCTGGGTTTTAGGGCACAGCAGAACCCCACCAGCAAAGAGGGTTTAAATCTTGCAGCAGGAACACGGCAAGTAAGTCCATTTGTAACCCCCGCCCTTAAGAAAATGTATGAACTCATTGGAATCAGGCAGCCTTTCCAGGTTGGGTTTTGGGGCTTTTTTTCTGGAGTTTGTGAACATCAGAGTTCAATTAAGCAGAGCAACCACCCCACCCCCCGAAGCAGCAGACAGGCAGATAGACTCTTCCTTCTAGAAAAGAAAAAAAAAAAACGAGGAAGGAGGGGAATATGACTGTGCTGCCATGCGGAATCATTCATTTTACACTGATCCCTGTCAGCCATCCGAAGCTTTGCTTAAATAAATGTAGGGATTGAGGCTTTCGGAGGCAGCTCCCACTTGCCTCCCCACGCAGGCAGACCTCAGCAGCAGGACACAGGGAACACGCGGAAGGCTCCGCACGGCGTGGTGCAGAATCAGCCCCTCTGTTTCTCAGGTTCACTTGTTAATTGGCTCTTTTGGTTTTCTTCTGTATATTTCAGGAGATTTAGAAGTCAAACCAGGGAAGTCAGGTAACAAGCCAGGCTCAGGGGAAAGATCAACTGTCAGAACCCCTGACTCTTTCTGTGCCCCCTGCAACAACCCGGTACAAACCCACAACACTTCAAGCTGGCTGGGATGCGCGTGCTGCTCAGCAAAGCAGGATGGGGAGGTTTAAGAAGCAAAATATACATTTCTTCATTACGAAAGAATTACAAGAAAATAAATGACAGTGCTAGTGTCTCCATTTTATAGCTGGAGAAACCAAAGCTTGGAAATACTGTTGTACCCAGGCTCATAGAGAAAGGTCAGTGTCACAGTCAACCAAATGACTGAGGGGTCTCAGCTCTGTCACACCAGCCGCTGAGCCAGGGAGAAGGTTTTGCATCCTTCTGTTTTCTAGCTGCCCCTGGGGAGGTCTGCACAGGCAGCATCTGTGCTGCCTTCAGCCTGCAGCAGGATGGACCACGGACACCAGATGAATCGTGCGCTGCCTCAGTTTCCTCTGACCAGCAAGATTATTTCCCAGCTGCTCAGAACACTGATGCTAATAAGGCTGTCTGCAGGTCCAACTGGCTTTTAACAGGGCAAAACCTTTCCGGGTAAATGGTGCATTAGCAGAAATGTCACAGCAACCAGCTCGTGGCGTGCATGGGTTGGTACAGCAGACCAGGCTCAGGGCTGTTTTCTTGAGCAGGCAGAGGTATCGGGGGACAAAGAGGGGCTCTGCATTCACCTGTGGGGCACCAATGCCTGAACAGCTGAGGCAATCATGCCAGCGAGCACTTCAAATGATAGGGGTATGGGGCAGGGCGGGGGGGAGGCTTTTTTCCTTCTGTAGTTATCTTGCTGAATATTTTAAATTTGGTGGACTGAGCGAGTGACCATCTGAGTTTTTATGTAAAGATACATGTCATTGAAGAGGTATTCAATTCAGCCCTCAAGTTAGCCGTGTGTCATACTTTTGATGTCCTTTCTTCTATCACTAAAAAGTAGTTATATTAAGAATAAAAGATCTTGAAAAATGAAAAAAAATATTAAAATGGTAAAAAATAATCCCTTTCAGTCTCCTGTATATCAAAGGGTTTGTTTTGACCATTTACTTTGGCTTTCTATCACTGTCATTTGCTGTGTCTGGTTTGGAGCACGGCAGACAGAAACGGACGTGCAAGTTCCACTAGAAGCCATTAAAGCCTGTGAAATTGGACAATTGGCTATGCAGACATCCCTTAGAAGTATTTCTAGCACTTTTGGTTCCTGGCTGGTTATTGAAAATGGGGATGGAAGAAAGAAATCTCTCTATATATGTATCAGAGCTTTGAAAAAAAAAGAAAAAAAAAAGGCATTGAATGTGGGACATGGAAAACATGAAACTCAGTTTCTGACAGGCTCTGGTAGGTCTTTATCCCCTCTCTTCTTCTCACCATTCAGAAACCCAAGCAATTTTCCAGGCATGGCCCACACGACACCCTTCAGCACATGCACTGTATGAAACAGGGGCACAAGGCAATTGATGGGAAGTCAGCCACCTGCATCTACAAACCTGCATTAGTTCACCCTCAGGGGGCCTGGATTTAGGTAGTAGTCCTGGCTACTCCTGCTTAACTAAGCTCCCAATCAAGTTTCACATTATGTTGGCATCAGGTACAAGGACTTCTGTACACAGAACTGTAAAAACAGCGTTTCCATACATCCTTCTTTCTTCAAAACTGAGAACGCTTATTCCACTTTATGAATGACCCCTGTTTGGAAAGATAAGACAGGAAAAGCAGTTATTCCTTTGCTCCTTTGCTGTCGCCGAACCTTCCATGAATTTCAGTCTTTTCCTCCTGTGATGTATCGCTCCTCTTGAGATTTCAGCCCAGCCCAGGAAGGGACTGTTTGTGCAATCTGTATCCTCCATATATAAAAGGAATGGACTAGATTAATCAGCACTTTAGTGCTTTTACTCCATAGCCCTGTTCACTTCAGTGTTTTTCAGATTATGCTGCAGCTGTTTAGACTCTGCCCTTGCTTCTCAGGTGAACTTTGCTGTCAGATATATAGAAATGATTGAAAAGTCCTGGTTATTTCTCAAGAACTGCAGGCTCTTTTTGTCTATTCATCTGTCGATAGGTACATTTTCTCTCCTGCTAACATGGTATATTCAGACAGGATGACATTTTTTTCCCTGAAACATTACCCAGCCAAATCCTTCAATAAATGGCTGTATCTTCAGAAGATTTTGAGATACTGATTGTAGGACTCTTGAAAATCTCTCTGGAAGGAGCAAAGGGTTTGAAATCACCACTGCGATTAAATAACTGACACCCGCTCTCTGGTTTGGGGTACAAAGGTGCATGAAAAAAGTACCATGCCTTGTAATAAGAGCTGTTCAGTGATCAGACCTCTCCAGTCTTTTTAAAATGACCTGAATTTAAATTCATTAAACTTCACCCACAAGATCAGGCAGTAAAGTGTGCGTGCAGTACAGGGAGGCCATACAATGGGCATGAATGCAAATACAGCCATATGAAATGCCCATCAGGCCACCATGATGAGTTTATGGCAGAAGGCTACAGCTCAGAGCATGAGGTTTCTGGTGGCATCATGATTAAGGGGCTTCGAAGGCTTAACTGTGAGCACTGAGCCATCCCAGAGCCATCCTCGCCAGCAAGAGGAACCTGATGGCAACCTTTTCTGCCCATGGGAAAAGTACGTCCAGCCTCACTTTCTCATTCTGCAAATCCTGAAAATAGCATTCGCCATCCCCTTTCTCCCCAGGGCTTTCGGTTTTTCTGTCACAAATCTCTCTTGGCTGAAGGGGGCTCTGGTTTCACTCGAACCATTGCCTATTCTGGACTGAAATTTCAGGTGACAAGAGAGTACGTTTTCCCTGGAACATCTGTATTACCCTGTAGTCAGCAGGAATGAAATTGTCTGACTATGCCCTCCCCTTGGGGACCCAACAGAAAATGAGATGTATCTCTCATGAGGACCTCCCAGCAAGCACAATTGAAATATCTTTGTGACTGCAGTAGCTCTGTAATGAATGAATTAATTGATTTCACCCTCAGCTGCTTCTTCATCGACCCCGCTGGCCCCACAGTGGGGAAGGAGCTTTGTTCCAGTTCCAGTTTCCCTCAAAGCTCTGTTCTATTTAAAGACAGATGAAATGGCTTCAGGGCTCGGAGTGGGAATCCCAAAACCTCAGCTTTGGGTGGCAGCCAGATGGGTCACCGAACTCCAACTGAGTTTGGATGGAAGGATGAGAACTCGCACCTTTCAGCCACCCCCAGAGTCTCCATTAACAGATGGGAAGCGGGTCTGGCAAGTCTGACATCCTAACAGTGCGTCTTACCTAGATCGGCATATTATCTGCATGACTGTCTATGGAGCTCATGTGGACACCTCTGGTCTCCAGGCAGCCCTGGTGCTCCCCTCACTTCTCAGTCCAAATTATCTTCTAGGAAAACAGCCCAGGACTTGCGTATCTAACAAACTCCTTTGAATCTTTACATGTGTGATCTGACCAGCAAGGCGGTCATAGACACCACACAGCCGGAGCAGACTTCTACATCTAACTTGGTAAATGGCAGAACTGTGCACAACAATTCAGAAAAAAAGGTGAAATGATTCATCAGTGCCTGAAAAGAATTGGTCCTATTCTCATTTACAGGCAAACAGCTCCCCCTCGAGTCAATGCCTGAGGGTATCATCTCAGGGTGCTTTGCACAGGCTGGGATAACCAAGCAATTGAACAGCTACAGAAAAAGCCTGTGGGACTCGGGTCACTGTGGAGCTGTTAAAAACCTGAGATTATTCTCATGCCCTGGAAAGCAAGTCACGCACTGCTGAAGGTCTTGTGCAGGGCATCAGATACGACAGCTTCTACTTGGTGTGTTCGAATCTGCAGAGAGCAGCTCTGGAAGGTACGTCCTCGTGAATTTTAACTATGGCTCTGAAGGAACTCTTCTATGTCTTTGAGGGAGTCCTGTGGCCTCCACCGTGCCTCGGTTTCCCTATTGTGTTCCCCAGTTCTAATCAGATTCTCTGTCCATCGCAAAATACAGTCTCAAAATTTGTTCCTCTTCTGGAAAATATTCCTTCCGTTTCATAAGTTATATTATATCTCTGTTTCAAATTTAAACACAGAATATTTTTAATTAGCTTTCCAAGGGAACATTTCAAGCGTTTGAATGTTCAAAATGCTGTTGTTTCACCTTTATTGAAAGGGTTGAGATTCTTGATTTTGTTGAATGGACATGGACATTTTGCAGAGTTTCATCTTTTGTGGAAGTTAAAATATTTCTTCTCAATTCANGGAACATTTCAAGCGTTTGAATGTTCAAAATGCTGTTGTTTCACCTTTATTGAAAGGGTTGAGATTCTTGATTTTGTTGAATGGACATGGACATTTTGCAGAGTTTCATCTTTTGTGGATGTTAAAATATTTCTTCTCAATTCAGGGATGACAATAGATATTGAAAAGTGGATTTTTTTCTCCTGGGTAAAGACTGTCTTACGGACATCTGAAATATTAATTTCTGAGTCGCCATAATTGTCACCAGCAGCATCAAGAAAGGGTTAAGCATGACTGCACATGATCCTGAATCCATCTTCAGCAATGCACCTATTACGTAGGACTTCTGGGTGAGCCAGTAACACAGGATTAAATCCATCTCTTATTAGTAGATGCCGCCTGCCTCAGGAGGCGGCTGTATTGTAATTGTTTCTATTGTGGTGACATCTGAGAACCACAGGTTTGGATGAGATTCCACTGGTATCGCTCACCGTGAAAAGACGAAACAAGAAGTGCAAGTGCTTGTAGTGTAAATCCAGCACGAGGAGAGACAAGGACGAATTTACACAGGCCAGGGAAGGACACAGCAAAGTATGCTTGGTCCAGCTCATCGATTTGCCCTCAGTCTCTTCCTTTGGTTTAAGGATCCAAGTGCCCCGGTGTTCCCTGCAGCAGATGCTATAAGCAAGAGATGCTATAAGCAAGAGGCTGAATGTGGCACCCAGGAGGAAGAAATTTAGGTGGAGGAAGGTGTCTCATCTGCAAACACATTCTGGGCGCAGAAGAGGAATCAAGCCCCGGACTCCAGTGCCAAGGGAGGAATGGATGAACCTTAGGGAGAACGTTGTAAGGAAGCTTCGGGTATCTTTGGACAGCTGCTCACTATGTCTCAGACCTGACTTCACTCGCGTTTTTCCCTTGTCCCATTTCTACTCTAAGCTACCTGGATGGGCTGCATTGGAAGGCACGTTGCTATGGAGGAAAAAGGCTTTGTCCCGGTGTTAAATAGGAACTATAAAAACAGTAAATGAGATGTCCTTGTGAAGGAGGGAGAGGGGATGCCAGAACCACCACTAACCTGCCCGTGAGCCCTCTGAACTCTGTTTCCTGATCCATTTCCATCTGTGCCATCCTCAGAGATGGTTCAGATCGGCATCCAGAACTGAGCACCAAGGGCCAGCTCAGCAGCCGGAGCTGCCCCGGGCAGACATCTGCCTCAAAATAGGGAAGAGCTGCTCCTCAGCGTGACTGAAATACTGCCCAGTCCGCTTCTCAGTCTTTCTCCTCACTTCTTTTTCTGCCGTGTTTCACTTTGGTAGAAGGGAATTGTTTCGACTGTATCTTCCTTGTAGACATTAAATACCTTTCAAAGCAAGGTCACAGTCCCTGGAGCTACGGCAGCATGCATGAAGATAACAGTTCAGGCTGGGTTTGCTGCCCTCGTTGCAGGCAGGCAGGCAGGCAGGCAGCTACTACTCTGCGTCGCAGGGCTTTCTCTCCAGACAGCATCATAGCTCAGCATCCTGAGCTTCCACAGGGAGGAGCAGATCTTGCGAGCCCTCTTTTCCTTCCCTCTGCACACCTGTGGTAACAGATGTGTCAGATCTCCCAGGTAATCTAGGAGTTGGGCATCCGCGTGGCTCTTCAGGATTTTTAGTACGCACCCGCAGACTATTTTTTCCAAGGAGAAATAATGCATCCGTGGCATCAAGAGNTAACAGATGTGTCAGATCTCCCAGGTAATCTAGGAGTTGGGCATCCGCGTGGCTCTTCAGGATTTTTAGTACGCACCCGCAGACTATTTTTTCCAAGGAGAAATAATGCATCCATGGCATCAAGAGAGCATGGAGAGGTACAGCCTTGAAACAGGAACAACTAGTGATCTGTGGCAGACAGGCAGGGCCTGGACAAACCACTGCACAGCACCGTACATGCCAAGCGGGTTCCTGGCAGCTGGTTCGTCTTCCCGTGTCACATGTGATGTTTGAATAGAGGAAAAAACACAAAAGTTTATTTCCAGTGCTTTACCCCGTTAGACGGGTGACCTTTTCATAGCCCTGGAGGGCAAGGGAGAAGGCAGCCCACGAAGTGTTCACACAATGCTTGACAAATGAAGGTATGTAAACGAGGTGAGGGATAGCGGCGCTGAGCTAGGGAGAGACGGGCATCGTCAGGCACCAGGCAGCCTGTCTCATCAGCCGGGAGAAGCGTTTGCTTTGGCTCCCATGTCGAGGAACGGCAGGACCGGACAGCGCGTGGGTTCAGATGGAGCGCTGGGGACGGTTTATCCCACCGGGGAGAGGGGGCCAGTCTGGCAGTTCTCCCTCTCACTGGAGCACAGCCCTGCTTACAAAGCACTCGGGAGAGCCAAGGTCTCACACTGCTTCATGCTGTCCCCCCAAGCAAGGAGCAATTTTTCCCCTACCACCACCAACCAGCGCACTCTGCGTTCCCACCTCTTACCAACCACATGTGATACGCACTACAAACACACCAGAGAGCTAGGTCGCAGAGCTAATGCCACACTGACATTCGGTGTTGAGGAGCTCGTACAGAGCACGCCATGGTCACAGCTGACAGGCTGGGTATCTTCTGGCCCTTTGGTCATTGCTTTAGAAAAGGCCATTAAACCTGGAAGGGCAGAATTGTTCCCCTTTATCTTAGTCAATGCCCATTTTGTGCCGGTACATGCAACCTTAATCCCTGCTTCAGAGCTTCTCAGTCTCCACTGCCCTTTGTGCCTCCATTGCCAAGACAAGCAGAAGATCCCAGCCGGCCCCTTTCAGACTTTTCCTGTTGGCTTCTCATAGGCAACAGCCGCCTCAGCCAGCTTCTGCGCTGTTCCTGCTGCGCCTTGTTGCCGCTGATATGGGAATCTGGGCTAGGAAACGGCTTCCTGAAGCCAACAATATCTAACCCCTGACCGACTGAGAGGGAACCATTCTGTTCTGGAGTCCACATCGTTCGATCCATCAGAAAGTAGAAAAACTTTGTAATCTGACTGATCCTGACTATACCTCCTCAGCAAGGCTTGAACGTGGTAGATGCAAACATGACTTTCCGCTGGGTGAGCTAAAAGAGCTGGAAGGAATGACTGCTTGGATTATACCGCGCAACAGCTTTGTGATTTGTACACAATGAGAAAATTGGACTGGCCTTGGATTTGCAGCTATAGGTAGCCCAGATTCTTCTGCATCACTCACTTCTGGGAATGGTCAGACAAGATGACTTTTGGTTGAGTAGCTTATGTTTTCTAAAAGTTTCCTTGATGTGATTCATTAGATGTGGATTTTCTGACTAGATAAAAAGTTTGCAAACGGATCTGTTCTCCTAGACATCTCTTCCTGGATTACAGTTGTTCTAAAATAAAAATCAATACAATGTTCAACCCAAGCTTCAAGGCACCTTTTCATCAGAACTCCCCCTGCACCCTCCATCCCCCAAGCACTCTTCATGACAGATTTGGGGATTGGTTTTTTTCTTGAAACTAAAAATAAAAAAGCTGTTTCTATGTTGGTTTTCCATGGAAAATGGGAAATGAACAAGTTTTCCTCACTGGCTCTAAATAAAATGCCTCTTAATTTCCACATGTGAACGAGGTGGGTAGATATCGTCCCTTACGCACACTTCCCATACTGCCTCTAAAGTTAAACACCCACAGATTATCTCCTCAACAGAAAAAGATTCTGTTGATTCCCTCCTCCTATCCCTTTCATTGTGTCTCTGCCTTTTGGGGCATAGCCAGCACCAGAAGGAGAATGAAATAGAGTGAAAAAAGCTATTTTGCCTCTTGCCAGCTCAGTTGGAAACAGGAAGTACTGGAAATCGCCCAACTAAGCCCAGCTTTGGAAGACCTCCAGCCCATTTTGTCGAGGCCTGAGGCTCCAGGAGTTCTGCAAAGTGGCTGAACTTCTGGGAAATGCCACATACAACCCAAAGACTTCAGCTGTGTGAGTAAGGCAGGATTGATGCGGAGCTAGGAGAGAGTACACCCACCTGGAAAAAGAATTAGTTCATAAGGTCGGCATTTTATATGTTCTCCTAGGTTCATGCTCATTTATGTGAATGGTGATAAACTTGATTGCAGGTTTGCTCATGAAGGGAAGTCATGGTTGTGTCTCTGGTCTGAGTTTACTGGTGAGGATGAGGAGAAACAGTTGGTAGACTGACCTATGCACCAACACAGTGTATTGGACATATATACATCCTCGATCTAGATATCTGCAAATCTGCAGACACAGAACTACAATTCGCTCAAGACGTTAGACCACAAAGGCTTTTACAGACACCAGGCTCCAAGCTGTAACCTTACTGCCATTCTAAATAACAAACCACTTTCTGACATAAAGCTCTCAGCAGCCGCAGACTTTGTGCTGGCGCCAGGTACACAGAGACACAGCACATACAGACCCTTGAGAGATACTGAAAAGGCTGCAGCTAGTTTTTGTTCTCTGGCACTGCTAGCTAGATTGAGGAGTTAACAGAAGTTAGGCTTTTTGGCGATTTTGCTGCTGGCAGCTCCCGCTGTCTTTCTAATCACGGTCCGAATGCTTGCCCAGCCCAGCCAGGAAAGCTCTGAAGCTGCCTCCGATTTGCAGTCAGATGGGACTTGAGCACATGGCCACTGTTCGGATTCAGAGCCTGGAGGTGACAAGGCATGGATGGCACATGCACCTGATGGGAGTTTTCCTGGTGTGAGTTCACCAGGAAGCCAGGTTATACTCCCATCTCCAGCCTCTGCAGCTGAACTGTATTTTAATGCCAGGATAACTCATTATAACTATGATTGCACACGGCATTATCTCAGCGTGACAAATGCAGATTACGTGTGCAATGCCTCTGCAGCCCTGGACTGCAATCCCTTTTGCAGTTAACACTTTGATGCAATCAGGACAACCATTTGCCAAGGCTGGCTCAGCACAGATGCGTGGCTCCAAGCTCCTGCCCTCCACTCCTGTGGGAAGGCTTGCTCCCAGTCCCTACCTGTGGCCATGGTAACAAACAAAAGTCCTCCTCACCAGGCACTCTCCATCTTATTGATTCCTTGGGAGATTTATGGCAGAGACCTGATCTCAGTGAAGGAGCTAAATCCAATTCACTAAGGAATTACAAGCCTGTCCAATCAATAATCTATTTATCTCCTTCACTTTGCCATCCTTAAACACTCCAACCCTGTCAAAAGAAATTGAAAGCTTTTTGAAAATGAAATTATTGAACTCTGGAATGGCTCTGCTAATTCTTTCGGAAAGGATCTTGAGACCAGGATGGATCCAGTTCAGATCCAGCACTTAGGAGAGATCTATCATAGCTCCAGTAACAGCAACCCAGCATGCAGGCTGGGATGGCGGGGGATGCTGGCACTCAACACGCAAAAAGGAACCGGCCCAAGAGATCACAGGTAGTGTGGACACACAGTTTGTAGCACATACCACCTTGACACTACTGCTAAGAAGGGATACGCATGTGGGGGGAACACAGCAGGGTAACTTCTACTGCATTCCCTTTGGCTAAGCTGAAGCACGAGGAAGGATCATGCATCCTCTGCTGCACTGGCAGAGCCTAGGAAAGGGTCGTATAGTGACATACAGGTACTAGGAGCTAAGAGGAAACTGTGGTGTGAAGTGTTAACCCTTCCTCAAAATGCATTACTGAGGTCCATGGAAGCTGCAAGCTGCATTTGTTCATGACTTGAGCAGATCATGAAGTTCAATTTAAGCAGCACATGACTTCAGAAGCAGTCATTACGTCTCTCAAGGGCAGAGGTGTGCTGCATCCCAGAAAAGTTATTTTTCAGCTCTCATGCAGTACTTCTAATTAACAGACTGTAAAGTAGTTTGCATGGAGGAAAACCCAGACACAGTGAGGAAGCAGGGCCAGCTGAAAGCCAGTCAGTATCAGAACCAGGAGCAGAACCATAGCCTCTCTGAAGAAGAACAGTTTCCACCCTTTTTGAAGCTTCATAGCTATTGTCATCTAAGAGATGCAGGCCTTTACAAATGCAGGGGAGACTGCAGGATCAGTTCACGCACATGAACTGCCTTCATAGCAAAGCTCCTTGCCAAAGAAATGTTTACGCACATGCTTAAGACTATCTTTTTTCAGACCAACTCTCAAACAGAATATTATTTGCAGTCCCAGTGGGACTGAACCATACATTCTGCTGGCCAAAAGACAGGATAGTCTCTTGGTTGTGTAGAACTGGGGAATCACAACGGGAACAAGTGTGCTGGAGAGCAAGCACCGTGTTCAGACCTGAAGTCATAGGTATTTGGGTAACTCAGAAGTTCTGCTGACATTAATGATGTTGCACTGGTGCCTGTGTGAGATTCCAGCCCTACGTATGATCTTGCCTGTGGGATATTTACGCCCCAGACTGCCCCGTTTTTAACAGGTTCGTGTACATAGTTTTCCGCACCTGGAACTCCAGCGCTGAAGCTGGAAGGGGCTAAATTTCTCTGGAGATGGAGAGAGGCCAGTTCCTCTCACTTCAGAGGTTAATGAATGGAGTCATTAGGATAATTAATGTTTTACTGATGAATTAATCACCTTCTCAAGCAGTTTCTGCCTTTCGCTGTGCAGAGAGGCAGGGCCCTCTTGAGATCAACACATCCCTTGCTAAGGTAGCTACCTTGTCCTGACAGCCGCCTGTTTTTGGAACAGGTTACTGCGCATCTGCCTTTTCAGCAGGGGAGTTGCTTTCCTGCGGGAGGCAAAATCTCAAAGCCAAGAGCTGTGCTGGAGTCTGAGAGATTCCAGGCTGCCAGCTGCTAGGATTAAGCTTTTTCCCAAACTGTATTAACACTTCCAGCTCTGCCTTGGGGCCACCTTGACCGTCGCCATCCTGAACTGCCCATCCGGCCCATGCAGCGCTGCCAATAAGCCTCACTTTTCCTCTGAAGAACCATCTATCCTTGTCCTTCAATCCCTTCTCCTTGATGCTTTTCCTGTCTTCTCCATCCTCCAGTGTTACTCCAGCCCTGACCCCAGGTCTGCATATCGATCCCAAGCCTGACTTGAATCACACTCTCTTTTCAGGTCCTTTTTCTAAAGAGCATTACTGAAGCACTTCACTAAAGAGCAAATGCCCCTGTTGCTCTCTTGTTATTGGAAGTGTGAGAAAGTGAGCGGTGACCATGCCAAAAAAATCACTAACCTTCTGTGGCAGTCTATACAGCGCAAGGAAACACTGCAAAGAGCTGCCGTCACACAAGAACTTTCTCCCTTGGCTGCAGGCACATTTGAACTGTGATTTCCAGAGCACGGAAAGCTGAGAGTGGTTTCACAACGTTGTTCCTGAAATAATCCCAGTAAAGTCAACAGGGCTCCCTCAATAGAGCCCTCCGAGAGTTCCACAGTGCTCAGAGTCACAGCAACATCTCCGGGCAGAGTCCCACGGACAGGCTGAGGTAAAGGCACCCCTCCTCTTTCAGGTAAACTGGGCACCCTTTAAGATCACAGGGTGTCATTCTGTTTTAGCACAAGGTAAGGAACTTCATCTCTGACTGTTTTTGGCAAAGAGTATTTTAGGCAAAGGATTTTGTACGTACTTCAGACAGGATGAAGATATCCTGCAGAAAGTATGTAAGGTCTTAGGTTTTCTGGCCAGTTCTTATCAGACGGAGAAAGCAGAATCGAAAACTTGACCTTTTTAGTGAAAAATGACTACTACAACATTTCGCTGTTTCACAAGGGGGAAAAATGTAAAAGTAATTTAGAAATCTTGAAGTGTGTCAAAAAAGGATTGCCATCCCATGGCCTGTACTTCTCCAAACCTGCGTCTTTTCAGGTCAGCTTCTCCTCTGACTTAGCCTGCGAGCGTTCGGCTCTGCCCTCAGTGCTCAGGCTTCAGTCCTCAAATCCTGCTTCCCCCTCCCACTCCAGCTGCCTCGTCTCCTGACTTGTTTATGATTGCCCCTCGGACAGTCCCCTCATTGGGCATCCATCCATCTCCACGTGGCCTTTCCTCTTGTCGGTTTAAATGCTGCCTGTGATTTATGGCCCAGCAGCTCCCCAAACACATCTCCGGCATATTATATGGCACTGGCATAATGCTAACTCTCTTAAACCACAGAGGAAGCAAACAGTGCTAATTTATGCCTGGCTTTTTTTTATTCCCCAGCATAATTCTGATTTTAGTGTTCCATCTACACCACATCAATATCCTTTCACCGCTAGCAAGTAAAACCAAAAAGTAAATATTTCATTTCCCATTCGTTCTTCCTTAAAAGGTTTTGCCTAAACCAGCTCACCTGGCATCCCCTGGGGTTAGACAAGTAGGAAGCAACTGTGGTCTGCCGCAGGGCTGCTTTAGGGGAAGGGCTCTGCCCACAAGTATCCCTTTATAGGATAGTCGCTATCTATGGTGCATGAATATAACAAATGCAAGCATCTCCTGCATCAGGTTAAATTACTAGCCTGAGCTAATACAAGGCTCTAATACAACGCTAATTTATCAGTCTGGTATTACCATTTACTTCGTGTAGCTATATTCAGAAAGCACATCAAAGTGCTCCGGGAAAGGAGAATTAAAAAAAGAGACAGAGGTAGAGAGGAAGATGGGTAACAAAACATTATGCAAAAATATTAAAAGGCTAAGATAAATCTCTGGCCAGAGGCAATGACAAAATGACTTGGCAACTGGAGGGATTCACATCCTGCTGGGTCCAGGACATCTGCCACGAGTCTTTGTCTGACTCAGGAGCATCTAGATCCCTACTGGTGTTCCAGTAGGCCCGCAGGGTTCTCCACACCAACATACAAGCCCTGTGATCCTGGATGGTCTTCACATCTCCCTAAAACTGTGGCTCAGGGAAAAGAAACTTTCCCCCTCCCTGTGTTTCTGGAGAGAGGACAGGAAGACAGTGATCTTGCTAAATTCCCAGTGGAACCCAGATCTCCAGAGTGCTCTCGCTCCTCACCTTTCAACACAGAAGAGCATTTCACTGATCCACACACCCCACAGTCTGTACCAGTTCTTAGNTCCCTGTGTTTCTGGAGAGAGGACAGGAAGACAGTGATCTTGCTAAATTCCCAGTGGAACCCAGATCTCCAGAGTGCTCTCGCTCCTCACCTTTCAACACAGAAGAGCATTTCACTGATCCACACACCCCACAGTCTGTATGAGTTCTTAGTATGGGAAGAGATTTGAGGTCACTAGGCAGACCCTCCACAGACGAGGCCGTTTACGCACACATAGCCTGTTAAGTACGAAGCTTCAATGACTCAAAGAGCGGTATTGGTAAGGGCCATGAACGTCTGGTCTTCTGCTGCTTGTTTGCTCCCTAGCCAGCCAATCTTCCAGGTGGCCACCGTACGGACTCCCAGTGGAAGCTGGCCCATGCAGGACATCAAGCTCAGGAGGGCACATCAGGGAGGAGAGGTGCAAAGGGGCTTCCCTCCAGCATTGCTTGAATGCAGTCACACTCACTGTGTGCAGGGAAAACACACCTAACACTGAGGACAACCCTGGTGTTCAGCATCCTGCAAAACCTCTGCCTCACTTGGCTTTTCCTGGTGACGTGCCACGTCACTGCCCTGGCATTAAATCAGCGCCAGAGGCTTCCTAACATCCCAGTGCGAGTCACCACAGTGCTGAGCAATGCTGAAGGGAGGACACAGCCTCCCACACCAGGACAGGCCTTGAGATTCCTCCCTTCCCTGCTGAACACAGAGCAACAGCCAGACTCTCCCTCAGAAATCAGGTTCCTACCCTGCAGCTACTTGAGATCATAGTTTGGTTTGCTCCAAAAAGAACTGTTGCAAGACAAATACCTCTCTCAAGACAATTGAAATAGGTCACGTTAGAAAGTGCTCTGGAGAGCATGTCTGACACTTCCCCATCAGCGGCAAGCACTGCTCTGCTCCTTTCTTTTCTTTTTTTTGTTCTCTCTCTCTCCCCGATCCCTCCTCTCCTTCCATTCTTAAAAGTCTGTGAAAAAAAGCTCTGTGAAGGGGAAACATCTCAAGCAAGATCTGTGTTCTGCTTTGGCAGCTGGAAGAATCAATGCTAACGTGGCCTATGACTGCAGACAGACGCTTACACTGGTGAGGAAGCATCAGATGGGTAACATCACGATGAGGTTGAACAGAGCAAGTTGGTGCCGTGCGGGGATGGAGCCCCAAACGCCCTGCAGGGAGCAGGACCGGGGTATGAGGGCGATAGCATAAGGTCGAGTATCTTTAAAATGACAGACATCAGGCACTGGAATGGCCTGAGGGATTTTATTTGCTGTTCTCCAGAGCTGCTGGACAGACATGAAGTGTCCACTACTGCCCATGCCAAAGGGAGTACCCAGGGACATCCCAGCTGGGCTGCTGCCTTCCCTCATGCTTGAGGGACAGTGCCGTCTCCTCCCTGAGCGCGCCCTGCAGACTCCCAGCTCCAGCATCGCCTCCCCACTGTCTGCCCCTGCTCCCTCCCAGTGCGACCGCTGCCAGCTAACGAGACGCCTAACACAGGACCCTCCGACTCCACGCCTGTTTTCCAACTGGAAGTGATTAGCACAGTGGAACCTTCAGGCAGCTTAAAGCTGTAACATTGCAGAGACGTTGCACCCCACCAGCTAGCCCGGCAAGACAGAATGAACGTTAGTTAAATTTAGTCACTCGTTTCAGTTTATAAAGCAGCAGCAGGGACTCCTCAACCTATGTTCTGGTCAGATAAAGCAAAGTTTGTGTGATCAGATAATCAAACATAAGCATCAGATACCAAACTGGCCCAGACATCAAGTTATAATTGGTAAAAGCCATTTGGCTGGAAAAAGGCAACAGGAGATTATTTTTTTTTTTTCTCTTCATTGGGTACTCTGCAGAGCTCATGCAATAAAGCCGCTCTCTTCTCCCTGCCAAGCCACTTGTGGCTGTAGCACGATGGAGCCCTGCCGCATCCCTCCAACCCAGCGCTCCTGATAAACCAAGGGTCATTGCAAGCATGTTTAAAGGGCTTGAAGTGAACAAAAGGAGCGAGCGATCCCAGAGCCAGCGGCTGTCAGCAAATGCCTTGCTACCAGCTCCATCACCTGTGCAGCCAGACCCTCCTGTGGGAAAACGAGACAAGGGCCTCAGGACCTCCTGCCTGCGAGAGGGACCACAGCCACAGTGGTGTGTCACGCTTACACCAATCAGCTGAAATCCAGTTTGAGACTGGTCACGAACAGACTCGACAGTTCAAATCCTTGAGGAAACGCAACTGGGATTGTACTAACAAAGAACAAAATGAATTCACTGGTTTGATGCTGTCTGAATTTTGGAATAATTTCATGCTGGATGTTTAGAAAGCTTCTGTCTCTCACAGATGAGCTGCGTGGATTGCCAAATGTATGTCCTCTCAGAGGAAAAAATGAGTTTTATTTCTGTTACAAACCTACAGTACTTGTTTCAGTTTTACAAATTTCCTTTCTAAACGGAAGCATTTTCGAGAAAAAGAAATTGCTTTGAAAAATCCTTACGAAAAATCCTTTTGAAAATGTTTTGATCTCATTGATCCATCAAGCAGCAGCTCAGCGTAAGGAAAATACGACAGATGCTCCTTTTGTTGTGTGCTGTTCTGATTAGCTTCAGATAAGACACTCCCTGACACCCATGGCCCCCCACACAGTGAAAACACAGAGCTCTGCGGACTCCGCCAAAGACACCTGATGCCGGAGCAGAAGGAAAAGATTTTTTTGGCCCAGGACTGTTTAGAAAATCATGATTGGACTTAAATTCAGAATAGCAATAATAAAAATCTAAAGAAGCTTTAAGGAGTCTTTTCAAAAGTACTCAAAGTTAGCTTTAGTCTGTGGTTGTGATCAACACTGCCTTTCCTGGGAGCAGAATCAGGAGCATCCACACAAGGAGGAACTGTGGAGTTTCTGGTTTCCCAGTATCCATCTTCCCTCAACCCTATATCTGCTTCAGGGTGACCGACTAACCTGCCGTTGTTTCTGAGGATATTATTTATTTTCCTTTCCCACATAAAAAGAGCTGTGCCACAGCAGAGAGTCATAACCACCAAAACCCAGCAGTGTCCTTGCTTGAATTAATGACACAGGGCAGACTCTGTGAAAGGGAAAAAAGTTTATTTCCAAGACTATAGCTAAAAATAAGTTTGCACACACATCTGATGTTCCTATATGACATGAACTGTAGATTCGCCTGAATCTTCAGGATTCAGATGTTCAGAAGGATTTTTCTGTCACTGGGGTAACACAAAATCCTTCAGGCAGTGCAAATTTCATTTCTGAGCTCCCTTTTCTAGGCAGATGAGGCCACTGATGGGAATTATAGATTGTTTTTCGGTGCCAGAGGGTCTGAACAAAGGCCAGAACGGAAGAACTCAGCCACATCCCCAAATGAGAAATAAGTTTGGCTCCAGCTCAAAACTCTGCTGCTCAAGTCCGTTCATGTCGCTTAGGATAATCAGACAAGTAGCTTGTTGGAATCCTAATCCAGAAAACCCAAGAGCCTGAGCTAATGGCTAAATAATCCCCACATTTAAACCTTCCACAAAGCTGTACGAGAGAACTGAGTTTCCAAATGCTTCCAATTAAATGAAACATTAAGGTCAGCACCCAGGGTGAAGGCAGAGGGGAAAGCAGACTGGGAGTCTCTGGGGGCAGCTGGGACGAGCAGCATTTCCAAGGCAGCATTTGCGACACTCTCTCATCTCTGGCAGTGTTAAGCACTGTCACAGCATTAGTGAAATGTGGTCTTTATTGGTTCATTTTCATGCCTGCATCTGTTTTCACGAGGACAGGGATAGCCGTGCGATGACAACCCTGGATGGATAGGAAAGGATTTTCCTTTGCTTTTTTTCCTTTGTACACCTCCACTCCCAGCTCCCTTCTCCCACCTAAGAGCAGAGGGTAATTTGTGCGCTGGCTGAAATAAAACCCACTTAACGATGAAGTCCATGGCTAAAGCCTGTGGACATCAGTGCAGCCTTAATGAAATTTCTGTGCCTGAAACCTATTAGTAGGCAGGAGCCGAGACTGGAAAAAAGATTAGGCTGCTGAATAGCTGGCAGAGATTGAGCTTTCAGAGTGAAAGTCAGCAGAGAGAGCGAGGGAAAAAAAGGAGATAGACACACGAGGGGGCTGCTCTGGCTGAGCTAACCTCCTGCCTGCCTGAGCCACAAACCTTCCCCCATGGCCATGCCTGGCCTCTCCCCAAATCCCTTCTGATCTCCAGCCCTCCCTGCAGGCCTGCAGAGCCCTTACATGCTCCCATAAACCTCCCCATCCTCAGTGGCCTGCACCCAGAGCTAGCAGAGAGGATGAGCTCCTGTGATTATAAAGGCAATAACCTGCTGGTTATGTTGTCAGGCAGATGATCCAAGGCTCTCCGAGTTCTGTAGAGATTTAGACTCACTAGGAGTGGAGGCTTGCGTATTTTTCCTTAACTTCCATTCCAATTTTATTCTGGATTTTGGTCCATTTTACACTTAGGCAGCAGAGAGATGCCCAAAGGGTGTGTTATGTGCAGAGAGGAGGAGGAGGGGTGGAGGGGTCAGACACAGGGAAGCCCTCAGGCTGTTGTATTTTCTCCCTGAAGACAGGTCAACTAAGTAGATGACACCTCAGAGCCTAGAAACGAGCTCACATCAGCAGGTTTTACGACCATGCATCATTCAGCCAGTGACATCATTCAGCTCACTTCTCAAATTTACACAGGGCAACAAGGGGGCATTGGCAGCAGGCGGGAAGTGCACANCAGAGAGATGCCCAAAGGGTGTGTTATGTGCAGAGAGGAGGAGGAGGGGTGGAGGGGTCAGACACAGGGAAGCCCTCAGGCTGTTGTATTTTCTCCCTGAAGACAGGTCAACTAAGTAGATGACACCTCAGAGCCTAGAAACGAGCTCACATCAGCAGGTTTTACGACCATGCATCATTCAGCCAGTGACATCATTCAGCTCACTTCTCAAATTTACAGAGGGCAACAAGGGGGCAGTGGCAGCAGGCGGGAAGTGCTGGGATATCCCTGCAGTGGAAACGCAACTTCACTGTTTTGAGATCCCGGCTGGCAGCTTTTCTGCTCAGTTTCCCAAGATCTTCAAAGATGAGGCTGTGCACACCAAAACCAAAGAGCCAGCTGGAGCTAAAAATGGTACACTTCCCTTCCTGGAGACCTCTGTCCAGGTGGTTCCAGAAATGCTTGATGCCTTCAGGCACAGATCTGGGGGTAAGATTTGCTGAGGCTTGGGAGGAGCTTCCCTGCACCCAGCCGGGTCTGGTGCCACACAAGGAGATGTGTCCCACAAGGGCCATTAAGCCTTGCTGGTGCAGCTGGCTTTGCCCAAATCACAGGACCCCGCCACCCTGGGCTTTGACACAGCCACAAGCTGCATTCCAGCGTTCACTGAGCATTTACACAATTTCTCTGTGTCTTGAAATGGTTATGACCATCACTCTTAAAAAAAAAAAA
>VZSC01013278.1:141106-203799 GCA_013398225.1 Steatornis caripensis | reverse complement strand
AAAAAAAAAAAAAAACAAACAAAACCACCCCCACACAAAAAACCTCCTTCAAGTCTATTGCTTTTTTTAAAAAAGCAACGAATAATTATCAACACTATTGCAGGATTGGTCCTTCAGTTGCTATATTTTTCTTTAATTCCAGCATAATTTTGCTCTTGCTGTCTCCCAGAAGACAAGTGTTTGACTTTTCTGCTGTGCCCTTTCAGACGCGTTACAGACTGTGATCTTGTCTGGGCTCTTAATGGCTTTGTCAAGAGATCATTTCTGCTCAAACCTTGTTAGTCTTAATAAAGATAAAGTCATAAATACTTTTGTGGTTTCCTTTTTGCCGGGTTGTAATTTGACTAACAAATTAAATTAATTTGGAAAATAATAATTATTTGGTTAGAAGGAGATTGAAGGAAGTTTAGTTGAAAATGGACTTTTCATGGAAAGAAAAGAGATAGCAGTTCTTGGAAATATAAACTAAATGTGAGAAACTGGATGAGTGACATTCTGAAAATCCTTTCTCATTAAACGGCTTTGGCTTTCAGTATATGTCATTTTTATCCCCATTTGTAAAGCTAATACTTCTTTCTGTCACATCTGTTGGGCAGACAAATCCATGAAGCCAGAAAACCTTTGTGATGGAGCTATAAAAGCAGAGAGATCTCATCATAAACGTAACTGTCCATTTTCAAAGTCTGAATCCTGTGTTACTTTCTCCTGTGATCCCCAAAGCCACATCCAGGAAAACAATGCTCATGCTGTGCGGCCACGGGGTTTTACTGATGTGTTGCGATCTAAATGGAGAGAGCGTTTTGGTACTCTGTTTTCATTTGCTAATTGACTCCTCTCTTACTTAAGATAGGAATTGGAGTAGCTTGCAATAAATGGATTACACAGGCCTCTTTGTTTCAGTGCAGCTTGTGTGAAATAATTGCAAACTCCTCCTGACACCAACAGTAGTATTGCATCAGGTAAAGGGGGGTGGAGGGTGGAATTTGGGACTCCTTTCCTCTCCACGAGTGGAAGGACATGGCTTTAACCTCAATATTTACCTAACATAAAATGAATAAATGACACATGGGGCACAGCCCAGAATCCACAACTCCCTTTTCCTGCATGATTCAGTCCTCCCTGTGAAGGCTCACTGAAGTCCCTAACTCCTGCACACTTTGCACAACAGGTCTGGCTTCAGCAGGAAGGATAGAGAGTGCCCACCTCGCTTTCTGCACAGTGGCTAGGACCCTGCCTGGAAGAGAGAAGGTGCTGGTGTGACACCTCTCCACCCTGTCTGATGAATGGGACTGAAGGTCTTCCTTTTCCTAGGGGACCATTTTCACCAGGGAGGTGGTCTCGTACAGTAACAGCATTTTCAAACAAAAAGAGGGAACCTTGTGCAGGTCTTCAGAAGAAAAGCTTTGGCTATCACCCTCAGAAGAGGTCTTTGGACTCTCTAAACTTGATCAGAAATTCACGTTGTTTAGTACTCCTCACAGGTTTCCTGTTTTAGCACTAAGATTTTAGATCCACCTTCTAAAACACATAGTTCATTTCAGGTGCTTAAAAAGAAAGCAAAACTGTGCTTAACTATGTCCTTTATTGGATCCGGCCCTCAAAAACCAGGAGGTGTTGGCAAACTCTGCTGCAACTCCATATGGTTGCTTTGTGGCTCCCTCTGCTCTTTAAAGGGGAAGGAAGACACGTTCCTACTCTCATCCAGACGGGCTCCACTGCCAGGCTCTCATCTTCCAAATTATCACCCCTACAAAGAGGCAAAGAGACCTTTAACAAGGGCTGGCTTGTCCTCTCTGCTGGCTCTCCAGCCAGCATTTCTTCAATGTCAGAGCTGTAACTCTGAATCTTCCTACCTCTTCAAGTATGATCTTTCTGCATTTTACGCAGTCCTCCCCCTCTCTCCCACCATCCCTCTCCTATCTTTCAGCAAGGAGGATCTCTCCTGTGCTTCTTACTGCCAGCCCATGTTGTCCTGACACGACAAGGTAATTAAGACGGGACATAACTATTTCTTCAGTGGGGACTGAAGACTGCAGCCATGTTCTCAGCTTTATGTGGGATCAGAAATCTCCAGAAAAACAGAAGTTGTAAGAACTATAGCTGACTGGCATCAGGCACAGCTTAGAGTTTCTCTCACAACAGCAATAAATTTTAATGTTGACTGCACTGAATGAGAGCCCTTCTCACCGATCCCTATAGACGCTGATCACACTGGGTAATAAGAACCACTTTTGGAGATGGACTGACACACGTAGGTGTCCAGCAAAGGGCTCAGAAAGGGCCCCACTTCATCTTACAGCTTATTTACTTCTCAGAGAAGCTGACGTCTCCAGCTCATCTGTGTGTGGAAACCCTACAAACATACATATACGTATACACAGTCCCCTTACTGAGCCTGAGCAGCCATTCTCCACTCACCAGGCTGGGCAGCGGGAAGCAGCAATGCACAGGCACAAAACTCCATCCGGTCTCAGAGCTCCAGCCCCAAAGCCCAGGGCACGGGCATTCTGCTCCATTCCTGCCTCACCATTCAAGTCCTTATCTATCCTAAAGATTCAGATGTGTTCTGGTTTTTATTTTACTACTCATTGTCCTAATTCCACCAAAGGCAGACTGCAGTGGAAATGAAGTTTCCCCCTTGCTGTGCGTATTCCCAACTTTAACTTACTTTCTTCAATAAGTCTTAAAAAAAAAAAAAAAAACTATCCCCAAAAGAAACTCAACTTTGTAGAACAAACAAACAAGGCAAACCCTCGTTACTGTCACCAACAACAGCGCAGGACTGACAAAGAGGAGAGACAGTGCTTTAACTCCCTCAGGGATGTCTGATGTGAGAGCACAAGCAAGGCAGAAGGAAGTATTAAATGGTGTTGGAAAAAGGACAGAGGTTTCTGCATATAGAAGAGAACCTGATGTCAATATTCAGACTTGTTCTCGCTAACAGAAAAAGGAGATGCTGAAGCCCTGAAGCTCAGTGTATGCTCTGCTCTCAACCTACACCAGCATAAGTCTGCAGGCAGGGCTGTGAAATCACTGAAGAAAGAGACACTTGCCTGTAAACACCTTCACTGCATCCCTTAAAGCCTGGATGAAGGTGGAAGAGCTTCAGAAGGTGCCATCTGGCTAGCAAGCAATCTGGCACTTGGCAGAGCCTTGGCTTCAGCTTGAGTCAGTATTTAAATTCAGAGGCAACTTGGGCAAAGTCTCAGGCACCACATTGTCCCTCCTCCCACCTGCATGACACAGTGCAGCTGAGCTTGGTGTGATAACCCCTGAGCACTGCTGACTTCCCCAGGTCCTCCTGGCAGGTGGTCCCAGGCAAGCCAGGGAAGTTATTTGGCCCTGAAATGGATTCTGCCTCTGATCTAAGTTAGCAGAAGCTGCAATTTGTCATTCACCACAGCTGCTTGCTGCAGACACAGCCTGGCCCACAGGCTCATCCTGGGCTGCAAACCTTCTCCCCTTCTTGTGGCATCTTGCCATCTCTTTCCTCTCTCTAGTACGGAAGTTAAAAAGCAAATGGTAGGAACAAACACTGGGGAAAAATACCTCTAGTCAGATCGATGTATTTTATTTTTACATTAGTCTTAAAAGATTCCTTTCACTTTTACACCATTTGTTCTTATTTTCTTTTGGTTTTCATCATAATAAAGTTACAATCTGAAACAATGGGGAAAAAAACAACTTCCAAGCTGGGCCTTTCTTGGTTTCTTTTTTCACTTAAAGCTGCCGCAATATTTAGAGTTGCTAAAATGAGGAAAAATTGCCCTTTTATTCTCACAGAAAGCCTGTTTTAAAGAATCAGCATTTTCTGATGAAAAATGGTTCGCTGGAATTTCCCAACGATAGCTTTTACTGAGTGTGCTGAGCGTAGTCCTGCTAATGCTTCGCTTCCCCATGGGGGGTGCACATCATCCCCAGACTTTACAGGAACTGTGCTGTTGTGGATACCAGCTGAGCTAAATGCTACTCTGGATTTGGAGCCGGGTGATGAGAGCGGATAATCATCCTGGGCTTCCCATTTCACAGAGACTTCTGCAGACCTAGACCTATCACTATAATTTTTTCCACTTTTTCCCCTTCCCCAAACATTATTTTTAATCTGTATATCATTATCGGGTCTACTAGAGGAGGTAGTCCTGGGTCCAAAATCCCAACAACAACGTGGCGCTGTGCCTCCAGCTGTACATTCTGCCTGCAGACAGGCATTACTCTCTTGATTGTAGGACAGAGCAAACGCCAGCCTCTTTCTTCCAGTTCTGGCAAGAATATGGACATGACTAGGCCTCTCTGAAACAAAGTGCAGACCCATCCTGAGGACCGTAGGGCCACTCTACCGCTTGGCAGCGAAGTACAGATATGCCACAGAAGCTTCTAGCTCAAACTAAAATTCTGCTCTTTGGGATCTCAGCTAACTATGCGAGGCTGGCGTGGCTCAAAATGCATGCTATCTGAAGGAGAATCAGATAGCACTGTCCATTTTAAAGTGTTGTTGCGTTGAAAAGAACAGCATCAAATCCTTGAAACAGCCTTGCTTCCCTCCCCAGGCCTCTGCCTTCTGCCTCCATGATGCAGTTGCTGGCAGAAGATAGAGCCAATCTGCAAAATGAGCATCTCCATGGAGATAAGCTGAGAGCGCAAGAAGGTCAGAGCCAAAGCATTAGGAGCAGCAAAGGAGTTCTTCAAACTTCATTTCCTTCCACAGCAATCACTTGATGGAGATTTGTTGAACGTGACACCTGGCTGCCTCATGTTGCCGGCTCAAATGAGGAGACAAAAGAGGAAGCTAATTGTTTCCAATGCATTCAAGTTTAATACAGTGCGTTTTTAATTAGGGCTCGAAAGGGGCAGGGAATCAATTACCTCTTGCAGAGGCAGACACCACTGGCAGGTGATGCTGTGTGGAGAAAAGGAATTGCAGCAGGATGCTAAGGCTCCCCGATGAGGAGAGGGCCAGTGTGCTCTTTGGGGAGCCCTGTGAGTCAGATACTCTTGGTAGCTCCAAGGAAGCTTGCCACGAAGTGGCACTGTGACACCATCCAAGAGGGAAAATGCTGTTGAACCACCCTGCTTTGAAGGTGCCCTTGTGCCTGGGAAGTCTTTATAACACCTAGGGAGCATCTGCTCTCCAAGACCTGACCAGGAGAGAAAGACATCTGACGGAGCACACTGTGAACATCCTTTCCCACAACTGTGGTGAGATCTAGTCCTCTCTGAGACACCCTATTTCTTACTTGAGCAGGACTGGGATAGCACAAAAACTATTGTTTGATAGGCGCTTGGTGACCTGTACTGAGGGAAACAAAGGCATTTTTATGGTTGGGGTCCCGATCCCTGGAAAATTCTGTGCTAGAAAAGCCATCCCAGTGAGCTGGCATTGAATGGAGACCAGTGAACAAACACAACGCGCCCAAGGACTCACTCTGTGAAGCAAATCTCTATCGCATACTGTTGAGACACAAGCACACACAGCGATATGCTGGTACTGCTGAAAACATGTTCGGATTGTTCAGCAAAGTGAAGCTTAGGTCCCCAAGGAGCTCAATTTCATGCCTTCAATGAGAATTATATTTTGTAAAGGAAGCAGCCAAAGTCCTTCAATTCAGTGTAATATATTGCAACAGCAGACAGGCCTCAGGATCCTGCATTCTCAGTGTCTTGTATTCAGTCTTTTCTGGGCAAAAATCAGTCTTTTTCATGTCTTTCAAATGGACACTTTGGGATGTGTTGAATTTATTCTCTTTGGTTATGAGTGACTTCAGTGTCTATTGCCGAAGTCTATACCACAGAGATACCTTTGCAATGCCAAAGGGGATCAGTTCAGTTGGCTAAAATAACATTAGTAGCACCACCTGAGGGACCCTACAGCATCCTAACATCTGCACGGGGCTGGCAGAAACAGCGCAGGACCAAGAGCGGACTGGCAGGCAGCTGGGATACTTGACGGTTTCTCAAAATGTACTGGAGACCTCTTTTTAGCCAACTGAAAGCAGCCAGCGTTTGGCCAGTTTAGCAGGTGTTTGATGCAAAAGCGAGTCGAGTTGTAACACAGGACAAGGCCTTCAAGCTGTGCAATGCTACTCTGCAGCAAGTCTGAGGACAGAAATTAGCTCCTAAAAATAATTTGGAACATGTTGATTGTGAAGCTGGAGTTAACTTAGTATATGGCATTGTAAAGCCAGTAAGAATAAAACAAGAGCCGTATCCATTAAAATAAAATGGTGAGTACAGACGGAGTGCTAAAGAAATAAATCCAATGGCGAAATTCACCTTATGCATGCAAGACTGAGACGAGGACTTGATTGCCAGGAGGAATGTGAGGGTTTTTTGGCTTTGTGTCTTTTCGACTTCTTCATATTTTCTCAATGAATCTATGGAAGATGCTGTTTATGGACAAAATGGAGCATGCTTCATGAAAGATTTATTAATCAGAACTGCCAAATTCATAATTACATTCTGGGCATTGAAATTGTTTGGCCTTATCAAATAAATGAGAATAACCACTGATTATTGTTTTTGGAGGAAGGAGTAGCTGCTAATAAGGAAAAAACATGCACATATGAGAAAGAT
Organism: Steatornis caripensis; assembly: GCA_013398225.1. NCBI lineage: Eukaryota > Metazoa > Chordata > Aves > Caprimulgiformes > Steatornithidae > Steatornis > Steatornis caripensis. The sequence goes on along the minus strand of VZSC01013278.1, from coordinate 197,229 downwards.
AATATAAATGGACATGGATGTGTTTCTATACGTGTCTCAGTGGTCAAATGACTCATCTGTCCTAAAAGAGAAACATAATTTCCATATTATGAGGCACTCAAGCAAGTCAGTATTACTTTCACTCCAACACAACAGATTAACTTACTTTGTTTCCCTGATCCTCTTCTGCCACTGCCGTTTTATGGTTCAGAGGCAGCTGGACTTCCCCTCTGTTGTTCTCAGTTCAAAAAGTTCAAAACCTCTGTTCAATAGAAATTAGTAACATTTAATGACAGCAAAACCTTGTGAAGACCTTAAGCGTTTAAACTTTTTCCACTTCCATGGCAGAACATCTGATACACAGGTGCAACCCTACAGCAAATTTTTCGTAAGTGCTTAGGGGCTATTTACACTGGCCCTGAGGTTTCTGAAAGTTAGAAAATATACCATCTTCCAATTAGAAAACTGTCAGCATGCCCAGATGCTTTTGAAAATCCAGCCAGCTGCCCTAGGAAACTTTGTCAGCAGGTATGGGACACCCAGCCTGGAGTGAAAAAAGTTTCACAGCCTTCAATAAAGGAAGATGCTTGTGCCCACCCGCTTTATAAGCATGGCAAAAGACATCTGTCTTTATTGAGATGACTTCAGGTGCTCTTGAAAATTTTTCTTGGACTTGCCCGAAGTTGCCCTGAGGGTAACATCTAAACACTCTGCCCAGCTGCTGGCCCCAAGGCTGCCCTGCCTTGCCCCTTGCTGCTGCCTGCTGCAGCTCCTGGCCCTTGGCTCTTCATGCTCATGCAGGAGCCCTGCAGCGCTTGAGCAAGAGCACAGCAGCAGCAATAAACTCTCTTTCAGGCTGCTAACTTGGGGATTCCTCTCCTGCCTTCCTCCCAGCTTTTGCAGATTTTTCCCCTCCTCTCCTCCCATGATGATTTATGGGGGAGGGGGAAGTATAATTCTAAAATGAATATTTGATATTCTTTCAAAGCTATCTGCTTTACTCTACTTGTTCTCTTAATTTACTTGGTTTATACCAACTGATGACAGAAGCCTATTGTTTTGCTGAAACATTAACTTCACAAAGTCATTCTGCTCCCATCTGCAGCACTAAAATTAATGATTCCCTCTGCAACATCTGTTTAATTAACTATCGGCACCATAGAAGAGGCATCCAAATACCCCAGTGACTAAATCAGCCTCAAATTAGGGAAATACGATGTTAAATTGTATCAGAGAGAAGCAGAGATTATCCTTTTGAGCACTGACATTCATTAGCTACCAGCCACCCCATGTATCTTCATAATGAAAAAGTGTCAGCAGCTCTTCGCCATAAAGTTTTCATTTAAGGGCTGCTGCTCCTTTAGCCACGGTGATTGGAAAGAGGAGGGAGTGGAGGTGACATGAGCAAGCTTAAGCCAGCGCTCCATCATCCTTGCTGACGGATCTGCTACTGGGATGAAAAATAAAGGTAAAATAGCGCTGCCATTGAGCGCTGCCTACGTTACCGTCGTGCCTGTTGGAAGCTGGCGCTAGCTTCCCAAGCCACTGGCTGTTCCGTGTTGCAAAAGCTGCCGCTGAGATACGGTATGTCTGGGCATCCTGCTGAAGGTACCAGTCTCTTGGCTACCCAGTGAGAGAGAGATGGGAGAATGCAGCTCTAAGGGGGGAAGAGGGGAGGGCAAGCTGCTTGGACCTCCAGTGAGGTCTCCAAAGTGCCTGAGGGTATTAAAAAGGTTCCTTACAAACTCTGCTGCTAATGTAGCTGCATGTCCAACTCTGCACGCTCAATGCACAAAATAAGGGGCTGAGTCAAGAGTTTTGGGGTTTTTTTTAACTTTTTCCCCTACTTTGAACTCCCCCTTTACGTTGCCATGGCAACAAATGCAGTGTGAAATTGCAAGTTTGCAAAACGCTCTAAGTCAGCAGCATCTTAAAAGCACTGCCCTAGCAAAGCAAAGGAAGCAGGGAAGCAAGGTGGGGACAGTGGCAGGGAAGGAGCCCTGCTCACACAGCTGCCCGCAGAGAGGGCCGGGCAGGCTGCGCTGCGGCGGGCAAGGCAGGCAGGGGGGGAGGGCATCAGGAAAAGGAAGGTGTTGCAGTCTAGTTTCCTGCTATATAGTTATACTTATTAAAATACATATCTACGTCCAGACAGTCTGCTGCCTATCCAGACTTGCTACCTGATATGAACTTTCTCCAAAAAGGGAGGTCTCTCGGGATTTTTGCCACTTCTTACAGAACTAGGAAAGCATTAAGCTGTTTGCTTTAAAGAATGAGCCTGAACTCCTGGAAGTACTGACATAACTCTAAGGTTCTTCTCTAATGCATGAGCTCAGGTCAGAAAAGTGCATCCACTGAGTCCTCTGGGGTGAGATTTTTCAAAAGCATACCAAGCCCGAGGCTCAGTGCCCACAAAGGCCAGACTTTCATCAGAGCTCAGTTCCCATTTAGGCAGCTAATTAATCTTTGCAAACACCTCAAAGTATCAAAACTGCATCTGCAGCTGTGATGCTGCCCTGAAGAACGGCTGTGGCTAAACAAAACTTCTCAGTTTAAAAATCCATTTCCTCTCTCTTTGGAATAGTATCTGCTGGCTTTCTTGGCAATCCATTTCCGATTGTTGTTTCTTGGCTTAAAGAACCAATGCATGTCTGAAAGATTGCTCTGAAATCTAGCCTTTCCCTTGTATACAAATCAAACATATACTTAAGTACCAGGGAGAAGTTGAATTTGGCTCCTTCATACCCACGCAACCAACTTAAAGGAAGTGTGTTGGCAGATCGCGTGCGTTTATAAGTGGTGAGTAAGTTTCAAATGGAGCACGGGAAGACAGAACAAATGAGGCTGCTGTTAGGCAACAGGCAGAAATACCGCCCTTTATTCAGGAGGGCATAATAAATGTAACTACTACTCTTCTGCCAAGCCCTGTGTTACCCTCACCTTTCACTGAGAATAAGTACTTTTTAGCCCTTTCCATCCCACCTTTTCCCAAAGACCCTAGTTGTCTTCTGTGTCCTGCCATTGGTCCCAGCAGTTGATTCCAACTCCATCAATAATTCAGGTTTTCAAAGGTTTGTTTCCAGAGTCACGCATTCTCTTCTTTCCTAGCAAAGACACAATCGTTAAGATTTGGCTTGGTTTAAGGACAGCCAGGAGTTTTGTGTTTCCATGGAAGACACTCCCAAACACTCCTTTGAATGAACTTTCAAAGTGGATTTGTCAAACCTTGTTCAAGTTTAAGATAATTTTATCTAATTCATGGTGAGAACGTTTAAGACTATTACAAGAAGATTTGACTCATTTGCTTTAAAAGTTAATTCAAACTAACATACTCAAGCATCCCTTTGTAGGCATGTCCTGTTGCTACTTGTTGCTCAAGACAGAATTGCAGATGAGCGTGCCAGTTAAAAACAAATCCCGCCTTGTTAAGAAGAGGCTCCTGCATGGCTCCAGCAGTAGGAATACAGTTTCTTCCCATGCAGAACTTGTCTACGTTTGTGGCATCCACACGCTTCAGCACGCAAGAAAGCAGAGTCAGTAGTTGCTTTCCTAGTGCTCGTGTGCTGAGGTTATTGGCAGAACTCTACTGACAGAGCATGTAGAGAATGTACCAAACCACATTTAAAAGTGTGACATGAAATTCAAAAGCAGCCAGGGGAATTACAACATTCTGTAGCGGGATAAGATGCTAAAGGAGCATGAAACACATGCTATGCTTAATGTGATTTTTTTTTTTTTTCATAAGACCGTTTCCTTTCCAAGCTTGCCAAGGAATACATTGCACTGTCAGAGTACAACCTCAGACATGAACAGCCGTGGCAACAGTGATGAGATGGATACAGAGCCAGAGACAGCACGGTTTATGCTTCTGCCTAGATAAGGGAGTCAGACGAACACCGGCTATAGCACAACACACAGCAACCTCTCAACACACGGAAAGATGAAGAACGAAAATGTTATTCTAGGTGCAGAGGATCTCAAACCCTGGATGTTACCGATAATGTAAGGAGAAGGAAGATAAGGAGATTGAAAGCTTTAGGTGAGATTGTCCCTTGACTAGCCAGTACTGGGAAATGAGGTATCAATATTTACTTGGCAAAATGGCACACGGCTCTGAAAACCAGTAGATGGGGAATTAGAGATTACTTGGACGATGCACAGAGAAGCCAGCAGGGACTGCGTTGCCGGTATGACAGGGACTGCACACACACAAATAGGATAGGAAAGCCACTCTCATATTGCGCTTACAATTTTAAACAGATATGATGAAAAAATAGTGGGAGAAGATACAAGGGGAAAAGCTGGCCCAGGACTACAGAGCAGATCAGTGCCAGAGCTGGGAAATGATTCCTGAGACTCGCAGTCCTTAGCCCATTATAACAAAAAACCACTGAACATAAGAGTAACAGCTATGAGTCTCTGTCTTTCCTATTATCCTCAAGGTTTGAGTTTATGCATTTATTTACTTACCAAACACAGAGGAATGACAAACAGAATGAGAAACATGGAGTGCATAAGAAGGCTCATAAAATCCTTTTCACATCTTTAATCAATCATGGCTAGCGTATCTCCCACACATTTTTCCAGTTTAAAATAGAATAAAGATGTCCCCTCACATCATAATCTTTCTCTAGGCAGCTCTGCTCCTTACATCAGCACAATGACCCAAACAGGATGGCTGTATTAACAGATACGATCTAGTCTTTAATGGAGCTCAGCAACTGGGATTAGCTACCTGTAATGTAGTTTGGGCTGTCAGGCACTGCACGGAACTGCTAACACATTACAAGTTATAGGCATCAATTCTTTCTAAGTGAAAAGGCATTTCAAATTCAAAACACTTCAGACCTAATAACAGGAAATTATCTTGATGGATCCCCTTCAGCATGTAAAAAAATAAAGAGATGAGGAGAGGGGGTCAGGTGTCCGATCAAAACAAAATTGTATCAACGCTTTTTTTCTCTCTCTAGTTCAGAGAAAAGCAGAAATGTGGATTTGGATGTCAGGGAAGGAACTCATTGTGGAAACGTAAGGCAGAATGAGACAGAAAGTTTGCAAACTACATTATAACAGGAGAAAAGGGAAGTTTATCTGCCTGTTGGGGTCAACATGTACACCAGAAGCATTGGTCTGACCCAGAAGGGACTTGTCCTCTAAGAAAACTGTTTGAAAAGTCCCTTGCAGCTCTTTAGCATATTTTTCCAAAGGAAGCTGAGTGAGGAGTTGGGAGTTTTTTCTTAGCTTTCATACTTTGAAGATACCCAATACTGACATCCTTAACAAGACCTGGTTTTTCAGATCAGAAGACAATCATTGCTTCCTGAAAAGCAGGTCGGTCTCGTTTAAAAGCATCTTTGTTAAAGTACACACTCAGAATGCACACTCCAAAAGCGTGCACAGTGTCTGAAAATATTGTCGGTTTGCCCATTTAATTCTTGGCAACGATCCAGGGCTAGAAAACCTGTTGCAGTCTTGGGAGGAGAGGAGGAAGGGTCAGAGTTCAAGTGATGAATGCTGACAAGCTGAGTCATTGATGAGTTGCACCCTACAATCTATCATTTTTAAACCTAGCTTGTCTGAAAGCTTTCTCTGTTGAGTCATCTCTGCCCATGAAAGAGAGGGCTAAGGAGGAGAACTTTATTCCATCTCTCAGCACTGTGGCCCTGCACCAATCCTGCCGCTGTCCCATTTTCTCCACATCTGCCTGTCTTCTGTATGCGAATTGGCCAAGCCACCATCTGACATCCCAGAAAGAACAAAGCTTCCCTGACTTGGCAAAAGTGTCCCCTAAGGAAAAGAAGAGGGACTGAAAACAAATTGAAAGCAAGACAGACAAACCNGTATGCGAATTGGCCAAGCCACCATCTGACATCCCAGAAAGAACAAAGCTTCCCTGACTTGGCAAAAGTGTCCCCTAAGGAAAAGAAGAGGGACTGAAAACAAATCGAAAGCAAGACAGACAAACCGAAAAGCAGATTTTCCTTTTAGCACATTTTTGGAAGAGGAGGGGAGAGAAGTCCTTTATGGCCAGAAACCCGCACTGCTGTTGGATTTCCAGCGCAAGTCAGAAGCCCAGGGGAAAGACAGCTCTTCGCCACCTGTCAGGAGAGATTGCAAACAGAACAAACCATCTTGTGGAAAAACAGTGCAGGATAGTCATTTGAGACTGCCTCATTAGTCATACAGCATTTGCACATGCTGATGGCTGAAGGCAAAATATGACCTTAAGTTACATCATCACACCAAACACAATGTCTTTCTTTGCAAGGGGAGAACAAGAGAGAGCGAATGTACTGCATGAGATGTGAGGGATGGCGCTTTGATGGCAACAAGATGTTACAGCAGCCATAAAGCTGGATGTCCTTGATTATAGTTTCTGCTGGGGTGGCAGCTCAGACCTGGGACTGCATCAGGCAGTGGATAAACGCACCCTGGAATAAAGGTGCTGTGCTCCAAAGAGCTTTCACCCTAAATATCTAATGTCTACCAGTGGGTGAATATCATCAACAGACAAGACAGTCCAAGGCAGCAGTGTGATGACATTAAAGTTGTTGGAAATCTAATTCTTCCTGAAAAAGTCAAAGCAGAAACTAGCCCTGACTATGGAGGCAGGGGAGAGTTTTACAAAGTGTGAAGCATCTAGTCCACTAGAACTGAGAGTGCTCTCAAAGTCCCCAAAAATGCTGTCTGCACACCCACGGAAGGTGATATTTGTCTTTATGCAGTGGATGAGCCCTGTGTACTGCTTTACTTAAAAAAGAGAGCGTGACTTAAGTGATGTGAAAGGCTGTGCGTTGGTGATCTGCATAAAGATAACTTCACGTGCAACTCTGCTGTCTTTTTTCCTGGTTTCATATCCCACCTAGATGAGTTTGGCTTTCTTCCAGCAGTCAGAAAGAAACTGAGGTGCCAAGGGTGCCTATGGCTTTCCCTGAGAAGCCCCAAAACTTGTTTTCTTTTTGACTGAGGAAAACATGGGCAACTTTTCATATTTAAGATTAGACCTTAGACCAAAGTGCTTTGTGACTAAGGCTGCTAGATCAGATCAGCTTTCAGTCTGTTGACCAGATGAGCAGAGCTCTGTTTGAGCGCTCCCAGGACTGCAGATGTGAAGTTCTCTAACATACATTCAGTCCCTCCATTTTCTTACTGAAGACTAAATGCATCAGATACAATAAAGAGCGTAAAGACAGCTATAAATACAGGTTTAACCTAATAGAGTGAATCCCAAAGTGCTAAAGAGGGATTTGTAAAGACTTCTTTAAAGTTTTCTCATCAGTAACGTTTGTGTGTCTCTTCTTCTGGGTCTTGACATATTTTACATCTATTTTGAGGGCTTGGAACATAGGAAGAATGGGTTTTAATGGGAACCACTGGCCTCCTGCTTCTGGAAAGATATCGTTAGGGTTGCCTCAAATGAAAAAGGATCATCAGCATGTTCTCAGAGCTTCTTGCTTTGGCACTGAGGAAGATTTAGCACATTCCAATATCCATTTCCTCCACAGCTCTAATCTTAACACCCACCTACTGCATGCTAAATGAACATCCCAGCACTTCATAATGGAGACAGGAAATTAATTCCTCATAAAGGGTTTTTTTTTTCTCCCCCTCTTATTAAGACTCCTCAGCCCTGTCAACAGCCAACTGAGCTTTCACAAGTCATAAAGGTGCATTTCTGCAGTCTCATTTCCTCAAGTCTCTTACTTGATGGATTACGCCCATTAATAACCTTCATATTGGAGAAGAACAGCTGCTAGGGATCCAAGGTACCTTGTTGGACTGTGTAACTCCGACCCTTTAAGCAAGGCACTCAGGAAAATGGAAACATGAGGTAGCGGGGATGATGCTATGTGTCTACTTTGTTCAGTCCCTCTTAGAGGCAGCAACTACAGAAAGGAGATCCCCTCTAGTCTTGCTGACCTAGGATTCCCATGGGAAGCAGCAGACCTGGGCCACAACCCTGAAGAGGACAACATCTGAAACAAAACCCTTAGTCCTTGAGACTGATGCAACTTTGAGCACTTCCACATCTCCAAGACCCACTAAGTGCACGTATCCATGTTTTCAGGATACAGGATGTCCAGAACAAGGTTTAAAGAAGACAAAGTCCATGGAGGTTTCTAACAATAATTTCCTTCCTTGAGATATAAATTAGCCAGGAAGTATAAAAACCCTAAATTCTATATTACAATTTTTATCTCCAACTCATAGTCTGTTGGGAAATTTCTTTTCTTTAGTGGATGTGACTAATCTTTAATTCTAAAAAAGCCAGTTTAATGTGAGCATTAAAATGGACCAAGTTGCATCAGAATGACAGATCTGGTTTAAAATTGTTCTGTTTCACCCAGTCTTTTGCTCAGCAGCATCATACAAGCAGAGATGATGTTTAGAGAGATGGATCCTAAAACAGCAGGCAAAATTCTTGTGAAATGAAAATGGATCGTATCCATACGATATGGATTTGGAAGCAGCAGAGTGAGAATTTGGAGCTGGTATCAAATGCTGGAGGGCAGTGTAAAATCAACACACAGCTTGTATCCCCAATTCTGGTAGAAACTTTTTTTAAAAAATTTTATGCAGCTATCAAAAATAAAAGCACAAGATCAGTTCAGTGATCTCAAAACTAGAGAAAATATCCTGGGAACATGACGTTTGGAACTTCCTTGGTTCCCTTTTCAAACTGTTATGTAACATTTAATTTTGATTTTTACATACCTACGCGATGTAAACTATGGAACAGTAGCATAATGTGACTCTTCATAGGATTTTAAAGTTTTTCAACCAGGCCTAGCACAAATGTTCTGTAGAAAAGTACGCTTATGCTGTTGTTGCCTAGCAAATGTCTATGAGAAAGTGTTTCTGTTTAAGGAGAAAAATTAAGTATAAACCTTCTGCAAGGGCGTGCTCCCCTGGGACAGTAGAGTTCTGTAAGACTCGGAGGGCAAAACTGCCAGAATTTCTTGTTAAAATAGAGGCAGCACATCACAGCCATAGACACCAGAGATATTAAAAGTGAAAAACCCTGGTCGTTCTGGCTCAAAGTCAGTAAGAGCTGAGTGCTTCTCAATCTCTTGCCCCCAAGGAGTTATTAGTAACGTTTTTTTAAGTCATCTTTAACATTTTGTGTCTTTTGTTTTTAATATATGAAGAAATTACACCCCAAAGGGGAACTGACTCCTCAGTTTTGTGTCATTCCCTGAAACAGTAAGTTGGCATCTCTAACTCCACAGCCAAGTCTGTGTGTCCATGTCAGGAAATGGACCCCATGTCTAACTCCGAATGGGTATGAAAATGTCTTTGGGAAAGGATTAATGGGATGGTTTGGCTTTTCAAGCTCTTCTTTTACAGAGATATTTCTTTAAGATCACTCACCCCCCCCGCCCCTCCAGAATCTTTTCCCACATAATAATAAAACAGATCAATTGGCAATGTGGAGTCTCCGTGATGATGTGGCTTCTGCCTCTCACTCAGGGGGATCAGATTAGGGCCACAAAAGTCCACTAGGGATTTTACTTTAAGAGAGGAACAGAGAATAACTTTGCAGATGGATGTTCAAACACATCACCCTCAGTGCCACAGAGTGGGAGCTGGAGACAAATGCAGGACTCCTGTTAGTTTGACTTCTTTCTGCTCTGGCCTATTCCCCTCCAGCTCTTCTGTGCTGAAAACAGGGCACAACCGAATGCACTGCTGTGCCACAGTTGCATCCTCGCTTTCCATAATGATTAGGTGTGGGGTCCCTAATTAAGTTAGGGTTAAACCTGATTGCCCACCCAGTAACAATCTATTCCTTAAACAATTTTACCAGAAGTCTAAAGAGAGATTTTTCTTGAGGACTCGATGAGAGGCTTTGACCTCTTAACTACCTACAAGTACAGATTAAATCCAAGAACTATTTATCATTTAGCAGGGGATTGATTTATCTACCTGGGGACTCAGTTCCAAGCTAAAATCACGAAGATGCTGTCTGTCAAGGGCTGTTGTACACATTTCACCCATGCCTTCAGAAGCAGGGATAATTTTTTGACCTGGGTCTCTGAGACATTGAGACCAGAGTGAGAATAAATATTCTCATTCCTAGTAATTCCAGGAGAGTTTTACTTTAGACATTCTTCAGCTGGGAGTCTTTCCAATCCCTATTAAGTTTGTTGAAAGGAAAGAGTATCATTTAAGCCAAGGGAGCTAGGATAAAACAGCTCTAAGACAGACCCTCCATGTACCTTCCCCTATGAGCTGTAAACTGCATTATTAACAAAAGCTTTGGAATACCTCTTGGGAAAAAAAAATCTTGAATACGTGAAAGAGAAAATGGTACNGAGTGAGAATAAATATTCTCATTCCTAGTAATTCCAGGAGAGTTTTACTTTAGACATTCTTCAGCTGGGAGTCTTTCCAATCCCTATTAAGTTTGTTGAAAGGAAAGAGTATCATTTAAGCCAAGGGAGCTAGGATAAAACAGCTCTAAGACAGACCCTCCATGTACCTTCCCCTATGAGCTGTAAACTGCATTATTAACAAAAGCTTTGGAATACCTCTTGGGGAAAAAAAATCTTGAATACGTGAACGAGAAAATGGTATNTTGAATACGTGAAAGAGAAAATGGTACGGACATCCCACAGGGATGCATATGATCAAGCTGGTTTCATACACGCTTGCAGGACCGATACAAACACAGACAAAGCAAAAGTTTGCTTAGAGCAGGAGACTCTGTTCCTCCATCTGTGTTGACCTGTCACACCTGTAATGGCTGGCATGCCTCTGCTCTGCTGTGGTCTCTGGGACTCAAGGTGGGCTGGAGGAGGCAGCACCAAGCCAGGAGAAAGGATGAACTGAGGAAACTGGAAGAATGGGGCAGGTCCCCGATATATTACTGAATAAAGACAGGACTGTGTTGTCTTCAGCCCCGCGGCTGAGTCAGTGGGCACTAGTGGGCTTCTCCTAAACCCAGAGGAGGCAATTTTCAAATGGATCTTTGTCACAGTCCACTCTGTGGACACGGACCGACTCTTACAATCAGTACTGCAGAATGGTCTCAACTGGTTGGGTGGACATGCTGGATGCTCCCTGCACAAGGAATATAATAGCAAGCAAATTAACTATCTTATTGTAAATACCTATTTCCAGCCTGGAAAATGGTTCATCGGTCTCATCTGAAGTATCCGATCTCAATTCTCAAGCTCTCCTGGCTTCCAGCCGTGGCAAGATGGAGCACGCAGCATGTAGTAAAAGTGACTACATGTTTCTCTCCTCAGCTTTTTGCAGAAGTGTTTAGATGTAGGGTGAGTTCGATTTATGTGCCTTATCTTCCTCAAACCAGATAGAATGCTTTCTTTCCGTTACAAACACTGTTAATGGATCTCTAACAGCCTTGCTTTCACAACATCAAATATACAAGAAAATAAGGGGGAGAAGGACGAATGAAACAAACAACTCTTTATTGTTTCCAGATGTCCCTGATTATGGCTGGAGGAAGAAGTGGAGAAGAAAGAGAGGAGAGAGAGAAAAAAATTGTAATTGGGTCCTTGGCACAAGCTTGTCATATATAAACATAGCGTGCAAAAAACCTGAGTGTTAAAAGAAGTTCTTAACTCCTAAAGATTCAAAGGATCTCTGAAAACAGACTTGCAGACTTCCTTGTCAGGCCTGTTTGCCTTCTCACAGCTCTGCAGTCAAGAAGCAAACAGCCAAGGTGGTGTTACCCTGCACCATGGAAGGCTGCTTTCTATCACACAGCAAACCAGTTAGGAAAGGGGACATACTGGAGGAGTACATACCAGCTGGTGAAACTCCCTCCCCTTCACCCTCAGAACCCAATCTGCACAAAGAGTAAAAAGTCATCCAACATCCTCTCTTTTGGGGTAATACAGTTGTTCCGCTAGCTCAGGTGATGGAGGTTGCTCATTACACGCATTTTTATTGATCTTATGCTCATTCCTGCACAAAGTTATGATGAAAACAGGTATAAAGAGTGTAATTTCATTCACTCTAGCACCATATTATCTATCGCCTATGAACTGGACAGGTACACAAACCAAAGTGATCCCAACCTCCACACACCCATGCATATGTGAAATAGGCTGGATCAAATGAGTTGAAAACATTCATTATATTATAACAAAGTCTTCTGCTGTAATTTTTTCTGTCTCCTGCCTCCTATACAGCCCCAAGTATTGCTTCTGCTTTTCTTACTTTATAATAGTCTCCATTCTTATTCTCCTTTATGATCTTTTTCTTCACTGACTGACTGCAAAAAACAGTCAATTTGACAGCATTCAGTTTTGAAAAACTAAGGAGTCCATAAATAAGGCTCAAGACAGACCCAAGATAGTCTCTAACAAAAATAACTTTTACAGAGCTGGACAGCAACTTTTCAATAACACCTTTTGATAGGCAAATAACACTGAACGGGCCATGAACGCAGAGAATGATGTTTTTAAAAATGAAAAGTTCAGTTGTTTTTGCTCAAAAGCATTTCATTTCTCTTGAAATGTAGGGGGAAGTGGGGAAAAAAATAGAACAAAATATGAAGAAGTGCAAAGAGAGTATTTCATCTGATTTGATCCAGATCCTTCATCCATTTCCCTTGCACTCCAATTTATTTTTAACTTTAACTGTTATCCTGATTCTGGATAGCAAAAGACATTGACAAGTCTACTGCTGCAGAGGTGAGAGGGGAGAACATGGGAACACTTCAAAGCAGCTGGTGCGGTCCAGGGCCCAGTTCCCTTAGAATATAAAAGAGAATTAAAAGCTTAATTCCTCCTGCTGGTGCTTGACGTCCATTGCAGCTTCTTGCTGTAATGCAGAGGAGGAAAGATTGCAACGGGCCTGTGCTGTGCTAGTATCTCTTGAGTACAGAAGCAGAGATTATTTGGATGTTTCCTTAATGGGCATCCTTAGCTCCGTGCCCTTCAGGGATACTTACGTCATACAAGTATTCCCACAGCAGTGGAAGTGATGACAACTGTATTTTTTCCACTTTTCCTATGCTTTCTCTGGAGCTGAGCTCAGTCTCAGCCTCTCCATCAACAGACTCCCTCATTTATTTAGATCTCTCTTTGCTACTCACTTGTTTCTTTTTAGAAAATGTGTAAAATAATGAACAGATTTTAGGACTCCCATCTTCCTGTCTTTTTTTTTTTTTTTAAAACGGGACACTCAAATTATAATCAGAAGAAGCACGCAGCCAGACAATGCTCTCAAATAAGCTTCATTTTCTTAGAGAAATAAGGTTTAAAAAGTCCTGGTTTATTATGTCTTTTCTACAATACGGGAATTAAAATCGTTGTGTTTTGCTCGTCCTAGCCAAAAGCTGTTTTCAATGAGGAGGTTAGTTTGAGTCCCTTCTCAATGATTCCCAAGATGCATTTACTGTCAGAATTGTTGATCTGCAACCTTTTCTTAAATTTAGTCTGCAGTGCCTTCCTCGTCATTCCTCTTTGGCCTATTGCACATCTACAACTCACTAATAACTTTGCTACTTGTCCCGTGACTTTGCTCCCATCACAAAGAGCAAGGGATGAATAGTACGTGCTTCACGGGAGCGACCCTCTCTGAAACGCTCCTGAATGAGATCAGAGGCGAGACATAATAACCAAAAGCAATCAGAAAACCGCTTCTAACAAGTGTCTGAAGATATTGTTGAGTTGTGCGGGAAAGCAGCATCTGGCAAAGAATTTTCTACTTGGCAGCCTGAGATGCTCAGCTTCAGGCAACGTTGGGAGTCACCTGTGTGCAAGTCTGGGTCTTCACTGCTGTTTGGAAGGATTTACTTTCTATCAGAATGTAACAATATTATACTGTGTTAGATATATTATACTGTACTATACTGTATACAGTATTAGGAAACTGGCTGATATCATGTCCCCTGTGAGACAATGCAGATTGCTTGGGTTCCTTCCTTCCCTCTATCAGCAAGTCCTTCAGATGACGTAAAATGTCATCACGGACACGTGGAGATGATTGTATCTACGGAGTGGAGGGGAGTTCTCTAACACACCCAGGACTGCCCATTGCTAATGGCACACTACTGTGCTCGTAACATCCAAGGGGTAGCAGGTTTGAACTTTCCCTGCAAGGTGCACCTGCACGATTCTCAATTCCCACACATGCAGAAGAGATGCATATATCCATCCATTTGTCCTTGATGGTTTAATTAATACCTGAACCATTCAATACTCATCTCTTCATTTGTCCTTTTCATCTAAATGTCACCTCCCAAGTCAGAATCTCTTAAGGAGTTACAGAAAGGAAGAGAAATTATCAAAAGTAGGAAAATCTCCCTTGTCTTCTGGATTAACCACCTCCTTTAAATAATATTTGCCTATCAGATGCTGGAAGGGGAAGGAACAGCCCTAATATGAGATATAAAATGGGCGAGAGACAGAGACACGGGACATAGCAGAGGAAGAAAGTGCTCAAATGACATGTAGCACAGAGACAGGGAATCCAGTGCTATGAAAGACCTTGGAATCCTGGGAGATTTTTACTAACAGTCTCTCCAAGTCATCTTATTTCATACATACTCTCATATCTCTGACAAAGATGCTGCATAATCACTTCCCCTTGTCCCCGGCTGACCCCTTAACCTCTGACAGATAATGAGGCATTGTACCTAGCATCTTCTAATGCTGCCAAGATCTATATCAAAGAACATTAATTCTGCATGATAATATATCTATTTATTAATGCAAATGCCTTTAATCCTTCCCCAGCCTCTGCTCAGCAAGTCAGCTTTACTTTTATTACTGAAATTTCATTGAAATTAGGTAAATTGGCTTCATGTTCCCAGAAGGTGGATGCCACTAGGAGCTGAAGTCTAATGTGTCCCTTTTGGCACTGACACTCACCTCCTAGACAAATTAGCTCCCAGACTCATTACAGCGGGCAGGGCCCACATGTTGAGGCTTCCTGGAGCTGCTGGAGTGTTTGCATTTTTTCCACAGAGAACAGAAAATAATTCATAATGGATAATTTTACAACTTTTACCCCCATTTTTGGTAATATTTGCCAGCTGCCTCTGAGCAGATTGTGTTTACCCCTTCCTCGTCTCTCCCCCCCAATATCATGTGCTGCTTAAGGTTACTTTCCAGGTTGTCTCTAGGGAAAAGCCTTGCAGCATAGGTTGGTTTTTCCTGCTAGCTATCAGATGTGCCAGGCCATTTACTTTTCTTAGGACTGGATCAGGGATCTATGTCAATTTATGCTAAATAATAATCTCTTCCAACCACAGGAAACCAGGGAACTAGGAAAAAAAGCCGTAAGCTCTCACAAACAGGCCAAGAGAGAGGCAACTCTTTCTATTTAAGAAAACACAATAGGAGAAAAACTTACGGATCTATAATTCTGCCATTGCAGAATCATGATCTGATAGTTCAGCTACAGATGACACAGACGAGAAAAGCTATCACCTTCTGGACTACTATTAATCACTTGCAAGTGCTTAAACTACATGAAATGACAAGACTTTAATTAGCACATCTGCATGTACAGCCTCTCCGTAGCCCACCTCTGCCAACCTGCCCATGCCGCATAAGCAGCCACCCCAGCAAAGGCTTCCCTTAGGCACTCCGGAGAGGGAGCCCTTCTGTACCTCAGTGCAGCAGGCACAAGGTGGGATTTCAGCATGGGATTTCTCTACCACCACCTCACACACACACATACATTTTGATAGATGGGGCCTATAATGAAAAACTATTGGGCTCTTACAATCCCATCCTACCGTATTCAAGTAGGGAACCATTCCAGGGGTAGTGCTTTCTGGCATGAAGGTGAGAATAACCTTTTACACTAAGGGAAGCTAGGACAGGGAACGCAAACTCCCATTGCTTGAAGAGAGGTGTGCAGCCACTGCAGTGGCAGCTGGCCCATCTCTCAGCAGCGCAGCAGTCCGGGAGGTATACTCAAGAGCTTCACAGGAGGTCAGAGGCAGGCAAGAGACCAGGAAACTCCAGTGTGAGGTGCTTGCACACCGCTGCAACAAAGCATAACTCTCTGCTGCAAGAAGTGAAGGAAAAGACCCTGGAGAACAACGTGACAGGAGACTGCTAAATCAACCACCCACCTCTTCCTCCAGCTGGTTCTGTAGTCAGGGGATGGAGGTTTAGGCTCTGTTCTTGCCACACAACCCATGCATAGCATGAACAAATAATTTGCCTTTCTTCCTCAGCTCCCTGTCTGTAAGAATTTTATAAAACTTTCCTTCTTGCGTTCTTTGGCAGGTACATTTGTCAGGGCAGGGACCTTCTGCTATTGTGTTCCCGTACAGAGGGCGGCACTGCAAGGCTCAGATCTTAAATTTAGTCTCTGTATGCGACATTAATATTAGTTACTACTAAGTACTAGACATCAGCCTATAAGCAGAGAAGAACAAATGCTTCCTTCTTACAAACTAGTATTATTGTCCCATAAGGCAATGACAGACAAAGGTGGAAAATCTATGTAAGAAAATGAGTACCTGGACTGAACTCCAATTTGTCCTATAGTCCAATCTGGCATCTATTCTCCTCTTGCTGTTGAAGCCTAAGTCCCGTCAACATCAATGGAAGCGCTTTGCAATTATGGAAGGAGCAGAAAAAACATAACACACTATAAGGCTGCAGTTCTATCACCTTTTCCTTTCTTGGCCATCAAATGCTGAACGAGTGACCTTGTTTTCATTAAGAGGAACACCTTGTGAATGAATACAGGATGTCAGATGGAAACAGAGGCAGACAAGGCAAAGAATTCATTAGACAAAGTTTCAGTACTGTGGAGTGAGACATTCATTATTTTACAACTAGTCCCTGGGAGTTCTAATGAGGCCAGCTGGTTTGTATATAATATAAACTGCCTAATATTGTGCCTTAAAATCACACTAAATACAAAGTTTTCCTAGTTTAAACAATTCTTTTTTCTATCACTGCACTCCGCCACATGGCCAATTCCACCTTGAAAGCTGGGCGATAGAGGGCAGTTTAGAAGGTGCAAGACCATGAGAAAAACCTGTCCTGGCCCCATTTTGCAGTCTCTGTAGATTTACACAATCCAGAACAACTACCAGCATTTTCAGCCTGTAGATGTGCAGAACTAAACATACAAACACTTCAGGCTCCCTGACATTGTGAGTTGAGAAAACCGCGATGCATAAAGCAGCTCTCCGGAGCACTGAATTGGATTGTGACACAGAGGCAGTTTCTGAAGTGTTTGGATTGATCCTCCACCCAGACCCACCACCAACTCCGTCTCCTGCAGGCAGAAGTCCACTGACCGGCATTGAGCCCTTCTGAAGCTAAGACACTTGCATTTGGGAGGCATTAGGGATATTTTAAAGACCTGGGACAGTCAATGACACTATATAAAGTTCTTGTTATGGGATCCAAGAAGAAGATTTGTCCCTGTGGAAGTAAAACCTGCAGCAAAACTTCTGAGGAGCATGACATGCAGAGCAGGCTCACCTGCCTTGAGCCCTGCATCCTGCACACCGTTGCCTGGAAAAGCTTGGACCGATGATAGGGCACCATGTGCAGGCAGCACTGCTTTCCCCAGAAGCCTTGGCACACCGACACCTTTGCAGAGGTATTTGGATTTACACTACACTTGTCTTAACCCACACGATTAACTTCAACAGTCAGAAATCCCTGCTGCACATGCAAGAGCAGGAAATCTCCCCGAGTGCAGGGGGATGTGCTGGACAAGTCATTTGCAAAAAGCAAATTCAGGACTTCTAGATTGAATAATACAAATTTCTACAACCTGAATTAACTGAAGAAGGATTCCATTAATCTTACATCTATGTGACCCAACCACTAGTCAGAGCTGCTTGCGGTTAGTAAGGATTTTTTTTTTGTCCTGGTGACTGAAATTATGGCAGACGCCCTGCAGCCCTGCCCCTCTAGGAAGCGATGTTTACTTGTGGATAGCTGCTCAGTGAGGAGGCACACACCGGCATGGGATCCAGGAACATTTTGTCGAAGAAACGCATAAAGGAAGGATCATTTTAGGCTGATTCACCTCTGTGTATGCGTGTAGCGGGGTGTATCTAAATCTGTATATGCATATGTGTGTCTGTGTGTTTGACTTGACTGAATGAATCACCCTACCTGTTATACTGTAAAACAGCAAACATTAGTAAAACTGATAATAAGCCTAGTGGTGGTGATTCAACCAAAGCTAGCACATCTGTCACTGAGCAACAGACTGCCAGGTTTTTCATCAAGGGAAATACAATTGAATAATAATGTAGTAAAGGTAAAGCAGCTTCAACAGAGCTTTCTGCCAAATTAAATACAAGGTACGCTAAAGAAAATAAAAAAAGCAATACAAATACATAACCTAACTCCTCTTGAATACAAATCCCTTAGTAATGGGTACTCTATGGCTAAAGACACATCACATCTGTAGTCTGAGCAGCTTGCTCAGGGGGTGGGGTGGGGTGGATGTGGGTGGATGGGTGAGCGGCAAGGATGCTAACAGGCGTCCAGCTCTGGGAACATGAAATCTTCTCTGTGCCAACAGCCAAATAAGGAATTGAAGGGGAGGGCGAGATGGGCTTTTTGACTAATATTTTAAGGCCTAATTCTCTAGTGCCATCTGGACTCTTGGCAATGCTCTTGGCAACGCAGAGGAGCCGTAACCCCATCCAAAGTGGTCTCGGAGGGATTTCCCCATAGTGGAAAATCCTTTGATGGCAAAGGCCTTCTGCAATGATTGTAGGAGACTCTAACCTGGAGAGAAAAAGAGAACATTGCTGGAGTTGCTCCACTCTCTACATGCCCTGGCTACTGGAGTACCTTCCTGCAGCCACCAGCAGCCTGTCGAGACTCAGCAGCCCTGATCACAGCCTGACCTGGCCAGCACGTGCTGCGACCAAATATCTATGTGCAAAAATTGCCCTGAGATATTTAATACCACTCTCCTCCTTCCCTCAGCTCATACCCAGCACTGGTCAGATGAGTGAGCAATTTGCTCCATAGTGTTTTATAATAGCCCTTGCAGCAGAAATTATTTTCATATATAACATCAGAGAGGCCATTTGTAGCCTGCAAAGGGATGGAAAATGGGTGTCTCAAGGGTGCAATAGCTCTGTATCGAGCTCTTCAACTCTAGAGGCAGAGTTCTAGGGGATTTTTTTTCTCTTAACTTACACAGACAGGTCATGGGCCCACTCCTGGCCATGTGCATAGTAACTGTCTGAAGGGACTCCAAGAAACGTGACCTAATCTGCCTACACGGTAATGTCAGCACATAGCACCACAAAATTAAAGCCTTGTCTCATCATCATATAAACCAAAGGAAGGAAAGGATCGGGTGAGACATCTGGCAGGATTACTCCCTTTGGGCTTGCTTGAAAAAAAACCCACAGACCCACAGGACAGGGGCAATGAAGCAAGGACCTGCGGAGCCAGAGGTGGATGGCCCTTCTCCCACTCAAACTCAAGGGCTTCAGGACCCAAAGCTTATTCAAATCTGTAAGTCTCAAGGACTGCAACGGCTATTAGAAGCTGCAACACTAACTCACAGGAACGAGTCACCAAAGAGGCCTGCCAGACATTTTAGGAGTGTGTTATGGTGGCAACGCCACTTCTCACAGGGGCTGCGAACCAGCCTGCTTTCCGTATCACCACATCTTTTTTATATCACTCTGGTTGTATAAAGACCCTTTAAGGGGGTATCATTGTAAGTGGCCCTACTGCACTTCTACCAGAGTGTAAATAAGTATAATGGACCACCATTTAGCTACAAACTAAACGTCTTCATAAAGAAAAAAGAGAAAGGGAAGAGGCTTATGGTGTAGACACTCCTCTGTCTGCAGAGGAGCTGTTTTGAGGCATTTCATTTTCAACATCCTACTTCTTTGCATTTTTTTCTTTCCCTTGTACGCAGAGCAGTTTTCTTCTATGCTGTTCTTGTTCTCATTTACCTTTTTCTTTTTTAACCAGAGGGGGGCATTAAAAAAACCCAGCACCTTTTAAGCATTTGTGTTTAGCGTTCGCTTGGCTAAAAACACACACGCACGTACGCACGAATATTCAGACCCCTTTTGGCTGGAGCAGGAGGTGAAATAAACCTTTTGACTATTTCAAGAGGAGACAGATTTGCAAAAGCTACAACACAAAACCCACAATAATCAACACAGCGACAGTTCTGCCAGGCTGCAAGGAAGCCCTCCTGCAAATTTCATTTTAAAACATGCTTTGCAATTGCCTCTCCCTAGCACGTAAACAGCCCTGCGGAGCAGTTCCAGCTGAGTCACCATTGCAGGCCAGTCGATGCCTTTCCCTCCCCTGCTTCTCCCTGCTTCCCACCGCCTCTTAGCAGAAAGCAAAAAGATCAATGCTTTCTGCCCAGGCTACAAAACACGCTGCAAATATCCAGGCTAATGAATAGCGTTAGAGGGAAGCGGGAGACAATAAAGCTCACAATGTTAGTGCAGAACCAGGGTGGGGTGGGTTTTATTCCTTCCCTTCAAAGTTTAATGATAAATAGCAAGCAGTCATACAGAGGCAACGGGGCAGCAAAAGGGGCGACAGCAATTTGCTCGGGGTGGGCAGGATGGCAAAGGCCCCCTAGACTAGCCATGTCGAAAGAGCAAACTCTCTGAAACGCAAGGAAGAGGATAAAAAAAGAGCACCAGTACTTTTCAGTGGTGTTACAGCACCGGCTACACCTGTGAGGAGGCTGCCAGTCATATTTACACATTACTGTACACTAACATTTCATACGCACGCAAATTACACTTTACTGCTGGTGCTGAACCCACTTGCAGCAAACCACTACTGAGCTCCATGCGAAGGGGCTGAGCTCTCTCCCTGCTAGACCCGTGCCCACCCCTCCCCTTCCCTGGCTGCAGCCCGTGAATTTATTGCTCCAGAGCACCCCATCCTAACACACCTATCTGGTGTTCATCTAAAACCAATAATAATAAAGGAGAAGGTTTGGAGCAATTCAATACGATTCCTGAGCCAGAAAACAGCTGTGCGTTCAGCTCGCAGGATTTGCAGTGCTGGGTAAGGTCATTGGTACACGGTGTCTTGGTTTTCCGCCTCAGGCAATGGCCTACATCTGACACTTCAGAAGAAAGTGAAAATAAACCCATAACGCACTTAAGTCAGCTGTATGATGCTGTTCTTGGGTTGGGAAGATTTGTCTCTGGTAATAGCCCTGCAAGAATCACAGCTGTAGGAAAGCAAACCTGAGGCAAAAGCAGCATCACCTTTCTGAGACCGTGCACCAAAACGCATCGGCCGCCTGCATGAGTCACTGAGAAGCCCATCGGCAGAAGTTTGCAGAGAATGATTTCTCCCCCCCCCATCATGGAGACTAAAAAGTGTTTAAGCAATGTTTTCTTAAAATCTTTCCGATGTTCATTGGTGTGTCTGTGTATAAAAAAAAAATCTTTACAGAAGAAAATGTCATTGCTACTGCTTGTTCTCCTTCCGATCCTTTTAGTTGGATAATTTTCACAAGGAAAAAATTCAAAATAAAATAATGAACAGTAAAAAAAGCCTACAGGTGTTTTCAGAAGCAGCAGCTGAAACAATATTTTTGTCACAACAAATTTTGAAAAAAGACCAAATTGGAGGAAGAAAAGGAAGAAGAATCAGTGATAATATTCGTGGTTCTTCTCCCTACCCTAAACTGAATTATTCTCAGGAAATTCTTAGTTTGAAAATATTGGACCGTCTTCATCCCATGCCATCCAATTGCATGGCTTTTCCTACAGCAACCAGGCCTGCTGCCCTCTGCATCAGAGATCTCTCTGCCATGCCTTCAAGCATCAGCTATTGCGACCGTATCTGCCATTGAGAGGTTGCTTGGCAATCAAAATCCCAAGTTTTTGCTCTTCTCTACTGTAAGTTACTTTCTAAGAAGTGAACTGCAACCAACCGGCTTATGCTACCAAGACTAAAATCACTTTCCAAAATCAGCAAAGTACAGCCACCAAGGCCTAGGTTGGATTTGAACCAGATTTCTAGAAGAAAAAGGTAAGAAAAGTAGGAAACAGAACAGAACAGTTAGGAGAAAATGGCAGCATCTGCTCTCTGTTTTATAGTAAGATGATACGCCATGAAATATTACTGCTTTAAGCCACATCATTGCATCATTCAGCAGTGCTTTCAGACTATTTGCCTCACCCATTTATTTTCACAGAGACCAGACTGCAAACCTCTTGGGCAAATAGAAACGTCTGTTCTCCTATCACTTTTTGCAGATGGATTTTTAAAAAAGGAGGTAAAAATCTACTTGAGCAAATCCCTTACTTGTACAAATAGGCTTGGGTACATCTAGGTGCAAATGTGAGCAAAAGACAACACTGAAATATCTTATCGTGCCACGCATTTTGTAATAACCTCGTATTTTTAAGCCAAAGTGTTAAAGGATTTTGACTCTTTTGCAAAAGTAATTAAGAGCAAAATTCTAACCCTCCTTGCTTCAATAAGAGGAGAGGGAAAGGCTTAAAAGCGCCTCTATTCTCAAAAGTGCATGTGCCAAATACAAGGAATCTTCCATATGCCGTTATTTTCTTCGGTACATTTAATGATTTTGATGTTTTACACCACGATGTTCATATGCTCAGAGTTGGCAGTGTTGCAGGAAGGATGCGTCATTGTCAGCCCAGACAAGCAGCCGTGCTTTGGACCATATTCTGGCCCTTCCCTGATCCAGCACGTCCCCATCATTCCCACCCAGACAGCTCCTAGGCTACTGCTGGGCAAGTTCTAGAACCTGAGGAGCTGACCCCTTCTGCAAATAGAGCTGCCGGTGGTTTTCTACAGCGTTATGATACAGAATTTGAGGAGCACAAGGGCTCTGCTACTGTGTCTTAATATTTAAAATGCACTCAGGGCATTTAAGTAATAAAAATATGTATACGTAAAGAGTACATCCATAAATAAAGCAAATGCATAACTCTGAATTACTCATTTCCTTACTAGCAGCCACATTCTCTAACAGAATAACTATGTGCAGAATTTTCTCCTGACTTTGCTTCTCGTTATTAAAATACTACCAACAATTACTTGCAGGACAGATGTATTCTTAAGTTAATCATTTGAGGATTAATTTTATGTACACATAAATAACTCATGTTTTGACTCAGGGTCTTTCAAGCAACATACTTGACAAAACACACTTCTGTTTGAGTAACATCAGCTCAGCTAGCATGCATATACACAGAGTTTGTGCTTATACACAGGCATGGGAGTGTTAACATCCTTTTTCTTTCATAGGAAACCTTTGTACTCCATCATGTGCTGGAGTACTTATTCTTTGAAAAGGGCTTGAAACTTTCTTTGTCACTATCCTGCCATAAAAATAATCAGAACATTCAAAGTGCAGTCTTCAGTAGGTTTTGAAATCAACTCACAAATCCTGTTTCACATTAAAGAGCAGCAGCCGCTAAGTGCGTGTGCACAGAGGGGGTGTCGTGGCTGATACACAAGGAGGACTTTGGTGACGCGAGGACAGCTTTTGTTCTGCTGCAAAGCTGATGAGACTTCACGCCACCACAGTGCTCCTCTACACATTGCTGTTACATGTTAAAAGGGCTGAGGATACACAGCGCTAGCACTCCAAGATGTTTATTTTTCCAGTGCCAGCATATCAGCTAAAGCCAAAGCTTTCGTATCTTTACTGCTGCTACCTGTGATCACAAGCCCATATTAACAAAGGTATCTTAGGGCATGTCACACATACAACTGCATTTGGCTGTGCAGCTATATCTTTGATCTGCCTTTTGTCTGCTAAGATTTTAAATTGTGGGAATGTGCAATATTTAGCACAGACGGGGTCTGATTCCAATGGCAAATACTGTAAGTGATAATATACATGTTCATTTCCATATTTACATGCACATATGTGGCCTTATCCTATCACTTAATTTTGCAGAACGGCAAGTTCCATCAGTTTCTAATCTGTTGAATAAATTATTTCACAATTGTCAAGTAAGTTATTCCTCACCTCTTTCTCTTAATCAAAATAACTTGGGTGAGAGAATGAATCACACAGAAAATTGTCCTTTTGTATCTGACTCATGAAAAAAGTTGAGATTTTTATATTTCTCAGTGAATTAAAATTTTAGAGATGATTTATTATTTAAAATATTTTATTTCAATTGTGTTGCAACATTACATTTTAATAGGAAAATGGTCCATTTTAGTTACATCAAAGCAGCATAATATATTATGAAACACTGGCCATAGACATTTGTATTTATTACAGTGTGAACTGTCATAATAAATGCAGTTGGTGCTTTGTATTTTATCAAAATACTGAAGTGATACCAAAACAATCTAAATGACTTGTTTCAACTGTTCCCAGCTGGAACTATCACTGAAACAGACTTATTCCAGAAAAAATATTTTGATTTTGACAAAAATCGCAATTTTGGAACACACACTATTTTCTCAAGATGGTTTTGGTGTCTTCCACTATCTCTAATATTGGTCACGGTCTGAGCTCTGATTAAAAGACAATGAGGTTAAATCTATAGCTTTATTAGCTTCAGTTACAGTGAAACTGCTATAATGCAAGCTGGCAATATTGACACCTCCATGAGATCGTCCTCCACAGGATGTGGACCCTTGCGAAACTCCCCCGTAACTTAAAGTCTTGCAGATCTTATTTTTCCCATTGGCAAATACTGGTTTCTCAAATAAGGGATGAGATTTCTACAGCCAGTAACAGCCTGGTAAACTAATTAGTCATCTGAAACATGTGAGATGCAAACAGTATCAGGAACACAAATATGTGCAGCTCTGGAGATGGTCCACCACTGGCAGTAAACAAAGTTCACATTGCTCCACAAAGCAATTCACCATCTTCCCACTGCATTAGAATGAAAACAAAGCTCCAAGCCTTGGTATTTTGGGGGTGGGGAAGGGCAACAGAAAGCTCTTGTTTTCCCACCAGCTTTATTTCAAACCAAAGCCCTTCTTAGCCTGCACAGACATCTGCAACGTCTTGCACAGAACTGTCTTGTCACCATTCTCCTAGGAGTCAGCCACCAAAAAAGGAGATTAAGTTCCCAGTTAGAGGACCTTTCTCAAGATGTTTCTCACCACCAGACCCATTTAGCAACCTGCAGGGCAACTGGACACTGCAGCCTTGCTTAGTGTGTAGACATCTAGATTGAATCTTTCACATGAGTGTAGATGGGGATGTGTGCTTGACTCCAACAGATGCACTCGCCACGTTTCTTTTGCGTGCCCAAATAGCCCCACTTGCACAGCAGTGAGCTGCAAAGGTTTAAAATCAGGATGCAAGAGATGGTGCCTAGAGAAGCTTGTCTCAGGCAAGTATTTTCTGTCCTCAGCTTGCCTGGAGCCGCCACATGCTGTACTAAGTGAAATCACTGGGGTTGGACTGAAGTTATGTGACCTTAACAAGTTGCTGCCACTGCAGCCTAGCACTGCAGGACCAAGCCACTGTCGTTTTACACCTGATCAATTAATGTTTATATAGCAGTCCAGAGGAGCCAAGCATGATAGCTCTACTAAAACAGAGTCAGGAACCACTAAAATTCACACTTAAGTAATACACAGCCACTTGCTGCTGTCCTGCCAGTGTCTGCTGGTTGGTTTGGTTACACACAACAGAACAGAGGGGCTGCTTGCTTCCCAGCCTCTCCCCTCCTCAGGATCTCCATTAAGCACAGGGACACCAGCAGAATACAGAAGGCAGAAAAATAAGTAGTATCCACATAGCTTAAAGGCTACAGACTGCTGGTGATTAACTTTCAAGCAGTCTGTCTCCATGCCCCTAGTGCTGTTTGTTTTGAGCAAGGGTGAGCAGGTAACTATCAGGAGAAAACGGCCTTTGTAGTAAAACCTTCTCAGTATTTGCTGTTAAAGCTTCATCTGCGGACCTAAAGTGAGGGGCCTGTGGATAAAGAGTGAGCACACACATCCGTTTCCCCTGTACCTGCTAAGGAGTCAGTAGGAAGAAGGCAGTTAAAGCCACTTGCCACTTCTGCTTTAGACCTTCTACCCTGGGTACTGCCCTGCACGTAGCACAGAGCAAAACCTGTCTGGGTGCAGCTCACACTGTACAGACAACTACCCCGCTGCTTTCAGCTCCAGCCACTGCATCCAACACCAGACCTCCCACTCTGCCTGCCTCTGCACCTCTCCTCCTATTTTCCTCTGGAGTACTCCCCCTCGCCCCCTTCTCCTTCCTCCCAGTCACTGCTCTGCCCCATGGGCTGTATAGCACAGAGCGCTGGCCACAGGCGATGCGGCAGATGCTGTTCTGCAGGGCAGGCAGGGCCCCCCGTGTCTCCCCATGGCACAGGTTACCTCCACGCTGCTCCGAGGGGAGAGCCAACGCTGTCTTCCCTGACAGAGACAGGGGGCCACGGAGTGTTTTATGGCTCTCCTGTAACCCTCATCTTGCAGAAGCGGCCTTTTACCTCAGGCTGTAGCAGCTCTTGGATTTAGACGGAGAGGTCTGCGAGTTCAGTCCCCAGCGCTGATGACTCACACAGCACCATCACGTTATAAATCCTGGTGAACTTTTGAACGCAGAGCTGTTTGTAAACTGCAAAGCAGCTCAGCCGGCCTGGGGCTCTCAGCAGCAAACATGCACAGCTTACTTGGAGCACAGCAGCACCGGGGCTGAAGAAGTCCTTGGAAACTGGGGGCGCGCTGCCTATACATCTCTGCCATATTTCTGCTGTAGCATCACCAGCTGATGCTACACCCTGCACACAAAACAGAGCCAACTCCTTCGCTCACTTACTGCTACCTGCACCATCGCCCCAGAGACAGTGCCTATAACAAATGCACAGCAAATCAAAAGATTACACACGAACGAGGACAGCCAAGAACACCATGGAAGAATATCAAAGGGTGAGGCAAAGAAGTGCAAAAAAGGAGGAGAAAGAGAGAAGACTGGAAATGAACATTCCTCTTGTCTCAGTGTCCCCATGGTAATGTGAAAAGTCATGAAACACCTCAACAGATTTGCACAGTAAACAGGACCAGCTAACAGAACAAAGACACTGGCACTTATCTCTTGCCTCGCTTTGGACTCAGAGCAATGAAGGTTACGTATTCTCACGGCATCCTCCTGTGTTTTAAATATTCTCCTATCAGCAAGATAAAATGCGCCTCGCTCCTTTCCTTGAAAATTTCTTGTTGGAAGAAAATTACAGGGGAAAAAAAACCTTGCTGTCACTGCACGGGGAACTTCAAAACCAGTTGTTTTCTTTCTTCCCTGCCCTCTCACATAAGAGTAGTTGCAAAACAAACTGTTTCACTATGTGCCCTTGGCCTGGACTCCCTGCAAAAAGCCAACAGATGAGGAGCAAGGCTCAGTAGGAGAACCGCTTCTGAAACCTGTAAAGTGATTCCCTCCAGGGTCCTTCCCTCAAGAGCAACAGCAGGGGACAGGACCAGAGGAGCAGGGGATGGAATTAGACAGAAAAAGGTTTCACCATAGAATGTTGTTGTAAATAATGACAAGAATGATTATATTTTCTTATTAGAAGTGACTAAGAGCAATCACATGTGAACCTCCACTGTGCCACATCCTGTGCAAAACTCACTTAGCATATAAACTGAACAAAAGCCCATTTAGAAAAATAAACAAGTAAACACCCACAGAGAGGGAAGAGTCTCCTGTAGGGAACTTGACAGAAAGGGCTGGAGGACCCAAGTCCAGCAGCACAGACCTCATGTCAGGATCAGAACACTCCTTTCAGTAAGAGAACATGGATATAGACCTTCCCCCTAATCCTTCAGAAAGAAAATATTGCATCCCCTCCCCCACGATACTCCAGAGAAGACACACACTCAGGTAATCCCCAGTCCACTACGAATCCTTCATTTTTGCTTCCTGATCTCCCACTTAAGCTACTGTTCTCTTTCAATGCAGATTTATTTAGACAGTTCCTTCTTATTTCCCCCATTTGTACCAGTAGAAAGCCACCACTAACACTGCTCACATTGAGCAGGCCTTTGAACTACAGGGGAATATTTTTTCCTTGCTATACTACACAAAGCAGGCCAGATTAGAGCAAGTTGTGAACGGCTTGTTTGCAGACGATCAAGAAAGCTGGCATCACTTACACAGCTTCCTTTCGCCTTGAAGGCGGGGTTCATCCCAAGTATAAAACCATGAATATTTCACCCCAAAGTGGAGGTGCTGCTAAAAGCACTTCAGCATTAATTTCTCTCCCTGTCCGAGAGTATGGAAGTGATTGGGATGACTGGCCAGTAAGCAAGGGCCAGGGACAACCCTGCTCAAGAGCTGCCACCTGCTCATCCGCCTGTTCTGCAACATACCTGAGCACTGCTGCCTCCAGGGAATAGGAGACCCATGAAGAGGATATTTCAAACTTCGTTCTCTCCCATTACTTGTTTTAACGTTGCTTTTTAAGACAATTTTGTCAGCAGAGAAATAATTTTATCTCCAAGGATGTATATCAGCTCTGCCTTCAACCCAACCATCCCTCAGCTGCCCAGAAAGCTGACTCTGAGTGAGTTCTGCTTCCATTCCCTACCAAGGACAACGGAGGTTTAGAAGACGCTGATGGTCCTTGACCAGCAGTATTAAGACACTAAATTACACTGACATGGCCCATAAATCGTCAAATGAGGGACTCCCAGACAGCGATGTGGCGTGAGCCGAATGACTACAAGGGCTGCCTGTTTGCTGGGGTGCAGGCTGCAAAACTCGGCAGATGACGGATGCACTGAGTGCTTTGCACAGTACCAAGTGCCACGAGAGGAAAACTCTTCACCACAGGGCTTTGTCGCTGCTGTGGAAGTGTCCCAGTTGTGCAGGACTTCGGAGGCTTTGTTCTGTTTTCACAGTAATGCTGGCTGTTATTTACATATGTTGGGTAAAGGACAACTCCCTGGGTAGATACAGACAGAGGCAGTCTCCACCTCTAAAAATAAAATGAAATGACTATTTCTAAAGAGGGGGGAAAAGCCTTTGATCTCCTCAAGATTGTGCCACCTGCCCACTAGCAGGCAGGAAAACATTATTTGGATATTTCTATTTTATTTGGATTTATACAATCAGTTGATAAAAGACCTGAGGCCACATGGGTAACATTTCCCAGCGTGAAAGGGAAGGGCAACACAGTCTTAGTTTCCAGGAAGATGCCATCTGGGTCCTGCAGTTGAAGATGAGACAGAACCCACCTTGGCTAAAATCCCAGGGACTGAACGAGAAGCAAGAGAGTTCAAAGCCCAAACAGCTATAAAGTAAGCTAAGAAACAAACTGCTCTAGCTGCGAGTTACCCATAATTTCATAAGTTCTGGGGTTATGTGAATAATGGGCCACTAACTGACCTTTATGAATTTCCTCCTTAATTGATATCAGCAAAGCAAAAACTAAATGTTAAGGTGACACAGACAAACGGCTCTGCTTGCTATAAAAGCATGCTGTGCTCTGAGAACGGCATGCTCAAGAACGTTTTCTCTTCAAGAAAAGCATCTTTTTTTTAAAGTTGGTTTCAAATAAAGGAAAGCACGGAGTCTTTTCTCCTTTCAGTGAAATATCAGGGTCTTATCTTTTGATGCTAGAATGAGGCAATACAGAGGGTTTCTACTATCCCAGGGGGCTGAAGCATCTATAGCTGATCACATCGCTAGGAGTTTCAGTGATGGGATGGTACTAGGTGAATATAAATCACTATTCTACCCAATAGTTCAATAATACTTCACATGACACAGCACTTCACCGTCTACTTCTGTCTGCTAAGAAATCAAGCAAGTTAAACTATTTTTTAGGATCTCTTATTTGCTGTCACAGCTAGAGAATACCCTGGAGAGATAAGAGACAAGTTTTGCTTTGTATGACCTGTCCAGTTTGCATCTCATTACTACTTATAATACTCACACCTCCCGGGCCTTGCTCAGGATTGAGTTGAGACTTTTTTTTTAAAAAAAACCGACACTGTAAGCAGTCTCATTGTCAGGATTTCACAATCAAAGCAAAGACATAAGGAGGGGGGATGGGGGAAGACCCAAAGCAATCATGTTTGCATCCTCCCTGCCAGGCTTTCAGATGAAGTTTCCATGCTTTACTTGCATTTTAGGCTGGTAAATGATCCTTTGACAACAAACATAAGTGTGAGGGGAGAACAAGCAATCTCAATGACCATAAAGCTGTGCTTCCTCCATCCCCGGTATGTAAAATTCAGATGATTTCTACACTGCTTTCTTGTAGGGAATTGTTTTGTTTCATAGTGTTTAAACTGAAGCATATAGCTTCCCCCTCCTCTCCCCCCAGCTAAGATTGAAAATGGTATGGGAAAGATGTCCAGATAGCTGATAGAGTCTGGCATCATTTACTCTGGATATAGAGCATGAGGAGGAATAGAAATGCAGACTCAACAGTTTCAGAAAAGTACCAGCACAGCAAGAAAGGCAGGCGGACAGATTGCTTGGATAGACTCCTTTTTAGTAACAAGATCTATAGCGGCACGGGTTTTCTGTTTGTTGTATGGTTTTAAGAAGGATGTATTTTTGCTACAGGATTAAAAAGGAATATTTTGCTTTCCCTAATTCTCCATTCCAGTCTATATCTGCAGAGGCTTGTGTTAGGCTTGAGTAGAAGGAGAAAGATTATTTTTATGCTCCGATTTCAGAAAGCAGCTTTCGGTTTGGGAACAGCTGCTAATAACTTCAAGACCTGTGTGGGAAGAAGATTTTTGCTGTGGGAGGAGGGAGCTGGTCTGCGTCTCAAACTGCTGGCTCCATTTCACCCTGCCATGCATTCACTATGCAACCTTGAGTAAGTTAATTTGAGTGTTTACATTTCTCCACCTGTGAAACCCAGATGACAACCAGATTACCTATTTTCACTGCTGTTTCTTCATAAGGACACAAATTGCCATGCTGAATCGCAGCCGCTCTGTCTAACCGGGCTTCACACTTCTTGGCAGCGATAACCCCAAGATTCTGAAATGCCAAAATTCTCTTCCAGAGCAAATGTCAAAAAAACCTGTTCAAGGTGGACGTGTCTTCCTGCTGGGTCCTGAGCCAGGCCATATCACCCACAGAAATTTTACGTCTTTCCTTTTTCACACTGCAAAAGGCACTACTGAACCTTTTCTTTATTCACGGGAATACCTAGCCTTGCTACAAGTCCAAGCGTCCAGTGGCTTGACCCAAACACCATGTTCTTTCTCTCCTATGTGTTAAACTAATCAAAGATTTTTACACAGAAACAAGGAGGCTGGAACCATCTCCTAAATCCTCAGCCTTAAAGACAGTTTGACACAGCAGCACCCAGCTCCACTCTCACCATTAAAACCCCAAAATTATTTTTTGTTCTCTTATTTCAGTTGCACCCCACAATACAGCATGGCAAGGAATTTAGGACTGCTTGTTGATGGGGTAGGCGGAAGGAAGAAAAGGGAACGAAAAAGGCAACAGCATAATCAGTTATATGTTGGTGTGCGTGACTGGGTAGTTTTCCCAAGTTGCTAGCGAGAATGCCTGCAGTCACTGCATTCAGCCTGCCCTTCAAGTACTGTACACCAGAGCAGAGTATTTCAGCTTTCAAGACCATGGACAACACGCGTGATTTCAAATAGAAACTGTCCTTCCTTTTACACATCCCTCATAATAATCTGATTTATGCCAGACAGCTTCTTCCATAGGATGTATCTCATGCTGACTCTCACATTCTCTTTTGATGGCAACAAATCACATTGCACCTGTTATGAAATATTCCTTTGATCTAAGGGAAATCATGAGCAATTTGTGTGTGACATTTACTAACTAATGTGCTGAGGGAATATTACTCCTAGAAAAACACTATTTTCTGGTAGTTTCAATATACTGAATAATGCTATGCCAGTGATGATTCATCTGAAAAAGGTAACTATTTCAGCATGATAAGCAATATTAATAACACCACATTATATATAGTACTTCTCAAGCAGACAGATCCTAAAGCCCACTGCAAACCTTTTATATGAGGACTACTTCAGTCATTCAGTGAATTGCAGGCACCTGTGAGTAAAAGAGGAACCCTGTTTCCATACCAGCCACAACACATAGCGTACAGCAAAGGGGAAAAGGAAAGTGTGATTTGAGTTTAAATACTAGTAGAAGTGGGAGAAATAAATAAAAGAAATGGCTCAAGCTGAAATCTGACACTGAGGATGATGCTCTCGCAGCCTTAAAAATAGTGTATTGGATCATTAATCGTCCAAAGTGGTCAGCGTAAGGTCTGTCAAGGCTGAGAAGAAACAGGGCTGAGCAGTGATTAATGCAAAGAGAATTTTCTACTGAAGTTGCTGGACACAGACAGTCCTTGCTTTCCTGGCTCCCTGGATGGCTATCACAACCTGCTGTGCATGAGTCATTAGGGCTCCCCAAGCTCTGGCTTGGATCCAGCCACCACAGAACATACTCAAAACCACCTTACACCAGTGAGCATCTTACCTGCAAGGACATGTTAACGCCTACCATGCAATGCAAATCACACTGTCAACAAGTGCCATCCCACGAGGGAAAACCAAAACATCTATTTCCCCCTCCCCTGCCTGCAGCCCCCTTTGGGGCCCTCTCCTGAATGCTGATCTGGCTCACTTTTGCTCTGAGAGCTGACAATAGAGTAATAGTCTGTGGGGTTCAGGAAATAAACATAGTGTATTTTTTCATTATCAGTTGCTTAAAGTTTAAGTTGTTTGTATCTATATATTCCATGGTGACATCATTACTGGCATACAAGACATTTCAAGATCCCTAGCAACTATACTGTAGTACCAAAACACCCAATAAAAATCTACTGAAATTTATTTGAGAGAACACATGAATGTATTAATCTATCATGTAGAGATAGAAATATGGACACAATCCTTGCCTACAGTAATGATTTAAGCTTTGATTCAGCAAAGTGGTTAATCACACGCTTAACACTGACAAGCACTGATGCACTTCCTTTGGGGCCTGGCTACACAATGGAGAAATTTCTCCGTTTCTTTCCCCCACAGACTTCGTAAAACAAAACATCCTGTGCTCCCATGCTTGTAATCCTTTTGAATTCAGCAGCTGCTTTTTCACTAATTGGATGAACCACCAGAGGTGGATCAAGTTCAATCTAGAATAAGTTGGTGCAAAACCCACTAAATTCACACCAATACGACAACATGACCACAGGCATCCCACATTCAGACAGCACCCAAAGCCTTCCCTCCTTTCCAGAGTGCCCTCTGTAGCCCTGGGGCTACGTCAAGTAGATGTTACCTCTGTGCTTTATAGATAAGGTCATGGCCAACACCACCATGTTACCATGTTTTCTGAGGTAATAGACCCAGAATCAGGAATCTTTCTTGCCACCACAGGGTTGCAGAAGAATACAATATTCATGGTTTGTGCATTATGGTGAGGCATAGGTTTGGATGAGCAACAGCTTTCAGGACTTGGAGAGGCGAGTTGGAGTGTGTGCTCTGGGCAGGTGCCTTCATCTGCCTTACTCTGTGCAATGGGGCAACAGTAACATCTCTTCTCTCATGTTGGCTTTTAGAAAAATACACAAAAGTCCATTTTTTTCCACAGTGCATTAATCATATCTTTGAAGATGTAGAACACCAAGCACAATGGGATCTACGCTCAGCTATGATCTTCAGCTGCTAACATGATACTGATCCCTAGTACAGCCCCAGACATCCAGTACCACATTGTGTTTATCCGACCCTTATGCCAGAGCAATCCAAAGGCAAGTTCTTTTTCAGGCACAGGATAGTTTCAAGAGACTGTTAGGCTGCTTTTGCCCCTCACCCACAAAGTTCACTCCAAAATCTTGTTTGCTTTTGGTTCTCTAATAGGAACCCTGAGTTTATTTTCCCGTTCCTCAGCCCCCAAGGAGCTGTTCACTTCGCATGCTTAGCGTTGTTTCCTTTCTATGGGTTGCTGTACCCTCCAAGGAGTTGTTAAGCTGAGCGTGTGTTGTAGTTCTACTTTTGTATGTTAATTGATACACTTTTTAATTTTACTTTTGCATATTATTTGAATTTGTTTCATTGTAAATTAGATTCTAAAGAGCCCCTCTAAACAATTGCTGCTTGCCAGCAGATCTCAAACAAGCAAAACCTCCTTCAGAGGAAATGCTGATGAAATTCAGTCTTGCTTCTGAATCACTGATGCAATGCAAAAATCCCACCTTTAAGAGGGGGGGAGCATCCATTAATATAAATGCCTAATTTCCACTGACATTTACAGGGGTTATGATAGCTTCATGGAAGCAAAATACAACCCAAAGGATTACGCCTGAAATATCTGCACAACCCCACCTGATGTTTTGTAGTACTTAAACATATATACAAGGTAGGTTTCTTAATACTAAAAGCGAACTCAGGGGAAGCAGGAAATGATTCAAAAAGATTTGCTTTCAAAGTTATTTCTTCAGAAGAGGAATGCTAAAATACACAGGATTGTCCTATCCAGACTAGTATCTTACATTACCACCTGCCAGCCTTCATCTTTCCAAACACTTTAAACTTGGAATTTGTAAAAACTAAATACAGGATTGGTTGAAATTCTACATTCTGTTAATTGTAACCTTAGCAAGAAAAAGTAAAGTTAACTGTTTCAAGAGCAATCATTCCTACAAAACAGCCTTCGACTGAAGTACATACTGTCACATCTATGGTACAGTGTAGGCTGTATGCCAAGCTGGAATACAAAACCAGCCTTTTGAGGTAGGCTAAAGCTGGTGCCTAGCCACAATTCACCTCTGCTAAACTCCTCAGAAAAATAATGAATACACACTTGATGCGATGAAATCACAGCTGGTAGTGGTCCACATTCTGGATGACAGATTAATTTAACCTGAATAGGGGAATGTGGGAGAAAATTGCTCAAAAAAGGAGCACAAGGAAAGCTCAAGTGTAAATCCTGCTATCGGGCTCACAACAATATTAAACATGTAAAAGGATGAAGCTTTCCTCAAAACATGTCCTTCACTTCCTTAATGGCTCCTGTGCACTCTGCAGGGAGCAGCAGTAGAGGCAAGCTCCAGCCAAGAGGGCTGCCTTCCAGCAGACCTAGCAAAGGCACTGATTTACTCTGACAAGTACTAAAATAAACACAGGGAAATAACAAACTTTGTGATTAACAGTTATTTTCCTTCCCTTCTCTACTGTATCTTCTTCTTGCATTGCTGTATTCAAGCTCTCAGAGATGAAGAAGTTGTCCTCAGTGCTAGTCCTTACCCTTAGATTTCTGCTTTAATTTTATTTTAAAGTTTGGTGAAAGTGAAAGTCAGTGAAGCTTGAAGGAGATTAATTTAAACCAGGAAACATTTTGAAATCTAAGAAACAGGAACTTGTCTGGGTATTAAAGTGTTTTATCATCTTCACATACCAAGTCCTCCATGAAGCCAGCTGAACTGTGGCACTTGCTTTATTCTAGCTTAAGATCTACCATTAGTCTAATGCTTTGACTCCCAATAAGACAGATGCTGGAGAGTAACTCTTAAAATACTCTATACAGGTACTGGATGCAGTAAACTCAAGAAAAGAATAATTGGTTGAGCAATTATTGAACTCAATTTATGTCTGAAAGCAGATTTTCCAATAAGCCAGGGGGTTTGGCTTGCTTGTCTGCAGTGAGCCACAGTAAATCTGAACCTGGGAGCAGCTCTGCAGTGGCAGGTCAGGCTGGGCTTTGGTCTGAAAGTGAAGAACTTGGGTTCTCTTGGTGCTCATCGATGAACTCCTTGTTTGCAGATGCAATTAGACTTTACTGCGTGACAGTCAGTTGGCAGGTACCTTAATCCTATAAATCTGACTGAAGTCTTTAGCACATTGTACCATTTTCAAGTCTTGTTCTCTTTCAGACGGAAGAGTAACTTAAACGATTTCTAGCACCCATCTCATTAAGAGATAACTGTCTCTTCCTCAGCCATTTTTCCTTGGTATCTTTTTTCCTTTACCCCATTTGTCAAGGTATTATGGCTGGACAGACTCAGATCTGCAATGTCTCAAAACTAGCTGCAAAGGACAAAGTAGTGAGTGAAGACCTTTATATAACATGCAGGACCATGTTTTCTCTGTATAAATATTGGATTACAGCAGTAAAAAGGCTCCCTGGGATTCAGCAGTCATACTGACTAGAGTGGAAGACAGAAAAAGGGATGACCAAGCAAACAAGTGGTAACTCTTCCAGAGTCATGCTTACTAACCAAACCTCCTTCCCCACAGAGGCAGCTGATCCAATAGATTATTTCCTTTGCTTTTCACTTCAAAGATCGATAGGCAAGCTTTAACTAGGTCACAAATGAGATACCTGGAAAAGAAAACTGCTTTCTAAGGAATATTTTCTCCTCAGCAAGTAATCGGCAATTTCTTTGCCAAAGAATCTAGAGAAAAGCAGCAGCATCACAAGTTGATCAGTCATTTTGACTGGGTAAGAAATGGAAAACTAGCTTAGTTTCTTTTCCTTTTATAATTACATTTTTCCCTATATCCATTTTTAAATGATCAGTGGAAACAAATCCCAAGTAATTCTTTTCATCCAGTTGAACTCCAAATCAGACACATACTTCCTCTTCATGGGACTGACACGGCAGCAACAAAAGTGTTCCTCTGAGGTCTCTAGGCAAGGATTTTTGCCAGTGTCATTAGGTCATCCAGAGCACATTATCATTTCCACACTCCTTTCCTGCTTTTATCATTAATAGAGGAAGACAGGCTACTGACTTTCTCCAGGTGTTTGTACATAAGTAGAACAAGAACCTTCTATCAAGTAGAGAGGCAGCTGCAAGTGTGGAGAGAAGAGTTTTTCTCTCCCTAGGTAACATTTTTAGTACTGTTTTCTCTCCACTTGTTCATGTAAAACAGATAACCTGCCATAATTTCTGCTATTTGATAAACACTTTCTTTAATACTATGTTCCATGTCCATGCTTTTTTCCTACAATCAATACATCACAAACAATTCTTCCCCATGGATGCCACAAACACCTCGATTAAGCCATTACTGTCTAGTCCCTCATTAATTTCTCAAATGTCTCCAGACAAATCTAGTGAAACTGCATATGAGTTCCACTGCAAACTTCTTGGTAATGTGAACGGAGTGTCCTAAGAAGAAAGCCTTTCTTCTTTTGCTCTACTACATATGATATGGTCCAACATGGTGACAACACAAGTTCCAAACACCAGAGGTTGACCTTGAAGCACACTCATCTTGTGACAGAGTTCAACAAGCTGCTGCTTGCTTGTAATCTACCTCTATCTTCTAACCATGTGGGTTGCAAGCTACTTCCATCTGGTTTGGGCAGTAAGTAGAAGCCCTTCCATTAATTTTGAATGATGCATTTCTATCTTCAGCTATGAATAAAACAGATCAATGACACTAGTATGTTTTATTGGGCCTCCTGTACAATGAATTGATAGCAAGACAGCCAGGGAGATGGAGTCGACATGCAGATGAGATTTGTAAGTGAGGACATATTGATTATTTCCATCTCAGTTCAGGCAGTAATTCCACACAACGCCTCTTCCTCTGTTTCAGCTCATTATTTATGCCATAAGAACACTATCTCAATGATAATAACAGGCTTCATTTACAAGCCAGAGCATAAAGCATTGATGCTTAAGATTTCAGGAAGTGGGTTAAAGGAAGTGAGAGAGATTTAACAAGTCCTGGAGATGCACAAAACCGCTGAGGCTGATCTTGTGACTTTTTATGCCCTCAGAAAGGAAGATTGAGAGCAGGTGTTAGATTACCAGGCTTTTTATTAATAACTCAAGGCTTGTATGAGGGCTGATTGATAGCACAGTCAGCACTTTCACAGTGAA
Source organism: Steatornis caripensis (assembly GCA_013398225.1). Lineage (NCBI taxonomy): Eukaryota > Metazoa > Chordata > Aves > Caprimulgiformes > Steatornithidae > Steatornis > Steatornis caripensis. The sequence goes on along the minus strand of VZSC01013278.1, from coordinate 159,500 downwards.
TAAAGCTCTCCTCTCTTTGCGCCATCAGTAGACTGTCTCTTCTCAAAAAGAAAGCATCAGACATGCTCCTGAACCTCTCAAATGTGGAAGACACATCCAGTGCCAAGAGGAGATTCCCCAGAAGACTCTTCACTGGAGAAGATCCCATATGATCTGTGCAACACAGCTAGGGTTTATTGGCTATGTCTTATCCCCAGAGGGTTTTTCATTCATTAGAATCACCACCAGTGGGCTACTAACCAGATTGACTTATCCAGCAACCAGCTCATCATCCAGACCATCCTAGGACATTCCTCCAGCAGGATGGGTCCATGATAACACCTATGTCTCAGCCTACATAAGAGAACATCACTCCATACTTCCACACAAAGCAAAAGATAGTTTAGGAGATACAAGTATTTATTCTAACTGTTTTAGCAGGTCTGTCCTTTGCTGCTATGTTAAAATACCAATAGCATCAACCTTAGCCTGCTTCCCAAATAGCCAAAGGGCAGCTGTGGTTAACAGCCTGTAGGAAAAGTTTCATGCCTTCAGTGTTCTCCCTTAATTGCTAGGAAATGGTCCTTGAGCATTAATACATGGCTGATACTTCTATGTTTAAATCTCTATAGAGCTATCATGTGCAAAGAAAGAACAAAGCTGGGTACCCAGCCAGATAACCCAAAAGCCTTTGTTAAGCTGTAGTTAGGGTTGTGCGTATGTCAGATAAGTCAAAAGAAAAGGAACAGCAGAAAATCCTCTTAAGGAAGCAAGAAATTGCTCACTAAAGCAAGATCTATTAAAACACAGACATAGAGTTAAGATGTTCTAAACATTCCTCAGCCACTGCCATCTCCACACCCAGGCAAAATATTTTATAAGTGCTGTAGTGCAGCACAGAAGTTCTAGTGCTCTGTAGAGCATGGGGGTCTGTTTCCATCTCTGCTGCTTCAGTTACGAGCCTTTAAGTGCTTAATGATCCTAGGTAAGAGCAACAGGACTAAAATATTTATAGATACAAGACTAAGTTGAATGCACATGAGTGATTAGAACAATACTAGAAGACACTATTTGCAGAAAGTCACTGCCCAAGTTCTCCCATACTCTAAGACAAAGCATAATATCTAGCAGCATCAGCACATTGCTGGACAGTAGGTGTATGTATTAAAATTCTTAATGGGTTTATGTTTGTGATAGGACTTTATGAAGTCTTCTAAGATACATCAAGGGATGCCCTTTTAACCTGGCTATTTCTAAATTAGGAGAGCCAAAGGAGTCCCCAGATGCTCTAGGAGCTCCAGGTTGTCCTTGCACATGACTCTAGGACAAGATTCTGCTCAGATGTTCTTGAAATTTTACCAGCCTCAGTAGTCCCAGTACAGCTTAGAAAACTGCAACAGAGGAGGAAGGCTTTTCTGAACAATGTGGAAGAAAAACATCTCCTAACATAAGCTGCTGATTTGCTCAGGTCAGACTGACAGAGGCCAGCCACAGAGGAAGTGAAAGGGATAGCTTTTTCACTGTTTTCAGGCATGAATGACAACCCTTGTAATGAAGTAAGATAAAAGCTGCCCCAAAACTTGTCTAGGAACCAGAGGTGAGTCCAGCCTCAAGCATTCAAGAGGTAAATGTCACATTTCCCAAAAGTCAGGAAATTAGACAGAAATATATTATCAATGAAGCCATGCAGAAACTGCAGCAGGTTATAAATGCAAGCGGTCTTATTTAAAACCTTTGCAAAGATTGGGATACGAGGAAGGAAACTGAGAAATTACAGTTTTTATCATGCCTGTGCTAGTCACCTGGGGACACAACCTTGCCTCTTTTGAGTCCACAAAGTTAATAGGAAACAAAGGCTCACAGCATCTTTGCCCTTCCCTGGTCTCTAAAACATCTCGGGTCAGCAAGGCTCTTCAGGACATGCCACCAAACATGCTGCTAGGCAGGATGCTATTATTCAGCTTTGTGAATTTTTAAATATGAAACCTGTGTGCATGTTATTACAGCACATCAGCTGGAAATCTGCCATCCACAAAGGCCAAGCACAGCCACAAGCTGAATTATGAGAGTAAGAGCAATAGAAAGGAACACCTCCCTGTCAACTTCTTTGCTTACTGCAGGGCTTATGCAAATTGACCAAATAAAAGCCAGTAGTACTGACCCCACTCACAGAATAAATCCATCTTCTACAAAGAAGGAGGAGAAGTAGGGGAAGGATCTGGATTGGAAAGGAGGTGTGTGGTTTATAGAGAAGAATAGATATTACAGCATGCCCCGAGAATCCTTCCTCTGTCCACACCAAGATTTTTCCGATTTGTTAAGCCTCCCAATCTGCATCATGTTTAACTTTTGTGAACTGCAATCAGTGACAAGAGGGAAGACATCTCTGGGGAAAGGCACACAGAGTCAGCAGAAAGGATTTACCGCTCTACCAACTGATATTTCCTTCTCCAAGGGAAGGGCCAGGAGAGATGAGACTCAAAGGGAAATGAGAGGAAAGGGGAAATGGAGGCATAACGATATGACTATTAACCCTTCCAAGCCAGCACTATCCACTAGACCACACTGCTTTCGCTATGCTGTGCCAGTCCCTTACACGTCCACAAATGCGAGAGCACAACCTACTTTGGAAATCTTACCTTTCTCCCTGCCTGTGCACATGCTGGGGAATGAAAGATGTTCAAAGAGGCTCCACGGGAGAAGTGGCAATTGTGATTTTGATGTGGTTTATGACATCTTTGATACCTTTCAGCAGCTGCAAGGTGCAACTTCTCCAGTAATTATTGGAGTCTGCCTTTTTGATTAAGCTATATTTAACAGTTTGTCAAGGACACACAGGCCTTGGGATGGGTGGTTTTGTGTGCTGCAGTATACAGTTGATTATGATTAATACACACTACTAAATACATGAGCAATACAAGGACAGCAAGGGGTCATCTTTGGCTTCCTCTGTTCCATACTGTAAGAGTTACCTCCTGCTTTAAGAAACAAAGTTGTATTGTTCTCTTCACCTTTTGAAGCAGTTGTGTAGAAGCTCTCCTACCTCTATCATCCCTTTTGAAAATAAACTGTGATCCAGTCTTATACAGGAGCTACCAAAATGGAATTATTGGGCTCTCCCCTGGCCTCTGATCTCAGCCAAATCATTGAATTGAAGTTAAATACCCTGTTTGCAATGCAGGTAGCCAAACCACAGTGCTCCTCAATTCATAATGGGATTCCACAGAGTGACAGCTCACACAGTATTTGTACTCTGCTTTGTTGTTACCCACTGGCCCATCCAACCTCAATTAGACAGTTACACATCAGCACATTAGATGCAACAGTGCTTCTTTTATTTTGGTTCTCTCTCATGTCTGCAATCACAGCACAACACCACAAACTTCTGGGTGCAAATTTATCCTGCAGCAGTCCCACTGGATTCAGTCAGCTTGGGCCTGCTCTAATTAACCTGTGTGCAATTATCTTCATTTCCACACCATCTACAACAAGAGACAGAGGTCGCTCAGCACTGGGCTTTGCTTTCCTGCATTTTAAGCAACAAATGATTAACTTCCTCATTGCTGCATATTATTTGCTTTGCATAATGCTTTAAAATTGCATTGTGAGTATGATTACCAGTAATCACTCACACAACACTCCAAATCTGGGCACGCTACTTAAAATGAGTGTCCTGTGCACACAGGCTGCTTTTCTCCACATACTCAAAGATATGAGTGCTTTTCAAGAGATAAAAAGTCCCAGCCCACACCCTACTTGCACACAAGCCTCCAAGGTGTCTCTGGAGTTAGAAGTCCTCCAAGAGACTTAGGCTCAAATGCAACAACTCGGAACATTTGGGTGAATTTTTACTCCCTAGTCATAACACTGTCCTCTCAATTTTTGCTAATTTGTCTTTATTACATTAAATACACATATCTTAACTGCTACTCAGTCTGCCCCTTGTCACCACAGAAGAAAAGGAAGCTTCAAATCCGCTGCCTACTGGGCTTTTTGTGCCTCCTCTCCTGAAAGCAGAGGAAACTTTTCACCTTATTTCTATGCAGCAGTATCAGAGGGGCTTCTGCTCAGAATGACAAACCAGTCCACAAATCACTTGGGAATCTTCTACACTCAATTTGCTCCAGCTCTGCCTGGCAAACAAGAGACAGGAGGCACATATACATTACTACTGATTAGTCCGTGTCTCCAGTATCAGCAGCCATGCACACAGGCTGACCGTAACTTTAAATATTGATAACCAAACTCATATATCATAGGCTGGGAGAGTGACAGTTTCAGTGGATAACAGCAAAGGCTTTCTACAATAATCAAATATTCAATAATTCATGAAAATACATCCCCAAAATCAAATTGGAAGCTATTTTGTGTAATATATTATTTAAAATTCAATATTATAATGCACACAACTTCTGCTCCTACCGCAGAGGACCATTTCAAAATGTGATTATGTGCGGACTCTATTTAAAAGTGACAATTTTGCTTTTCATTTGTTTAACAGCTTAAATGGAAGAGCTCAACTGGAACTAAGTCATCTGACAATGAAACCAAAGCCGACATAAGCAACTTTGCAAACTTCATGACAACTAAAATAAAAGTATGAATCTTCCTCATTGGTAACACTGATGAATTCCCCGCTGATGCTCACCTTTACAATTTTTTCAGTGCCTAGTGAAAAGAAATATTCTGCAAAACTGCCTGACAAACACTTTCACAGTTCTACTAGTCTGTCACCCTGGGCTAGTCAAATAGTGAGGAGAAATATTTACTTGCATTCCAGGGACTCTTGCATAGAAAACAACTTTGGCTTTATATCTGTTTATTCCTGTTGGAAAAGCTATTTGTGTAAGGGAAGGTTGCCTGATGTAAAGTGCCAAGAGAAGAGGTTTTTGCCCTTGTAAACAGAATGCACTGAAGCATAAAATACAATCAATATTTGTGACAAAATTCATCCCAGGCAGACGTCACTCTTCAGTGGTGGCAGGGAGCAGGGTGAAATGGCACTGTGTGATTGAGGGGACCAATCTTGCAAAGTGATAGCAGAGAGAAGCTTGGCAGCAAGGAGCCTGGGCAGCTGTGGCTGAAGAGACCTGACTCCAAGTGCATGGACCAGCTTTGAAGGATAAAACTATTTTGTGAAGAGGAAAATCTCAGCCTGTTTATGAACTGTTCTCAAGTAGAGTCTGCAGGAGTTAGGCGTCAAACAGTTGCCAAGCCTTCAGTCAGTTCAAATGCCAATCTTTTCTTGTACATCTACTGCAGATTAAATCTTTATTTTGTTCTTTCAAACAGTGGTTTCTAATGAAAGCAAAGTTGAGGGAACAAACATTCAACTCCCTTAAGTTATTAACCTGTAGGAAAAAGGAAGCTGTCTTGAATTTTCTCTTCCCAACTATTGCTTTTTACTGACTCTTTTCCACTCACTTGGCCACCTTTGATATCCTTTTGCCTATTTTATTGCTTTTGCTCTGCAGTCCCAAATCAGAACAAAGTCAACTCTGAGTCCAAATACTGCTTCCTTTGCACAGCTGCAGTGGGGCAGCTGAGCAGGGCTGCGCCTCCCACAGGTGACAAAAAAGTAAACTTAGCAAGGTCCTTTCACTGCTGCTTGGTAAAAGGGGCTGAAGCCCTGGTGCAAAGTTGGTGCCCATGAGGACATAACCTCCTGTTCCAGACAGTATGTCTTCATTCAGGCTCTGCACCCATACCTCAATTTTTCAAAACTTTCTAAGTTAATACATATCAGTATCGCAACTGAGGGCTCTGCTCTCACACACAGCACAGTAAGTGTCAAACTGGTGCCCTAGGACCAGTCCTACCAGATACTGCAGAAATTTTAAGTGCGTACTTGCACCAAAAAAACTTGTTTCTGCTTCCCTTTAGTTAGCAGCTTCCTACACTCCACGTGTCATTAAAAATCAAGAATTGAAAATGCTTTGGCTTGGCCTTTCATTTCTGTTCATCCCTGCCCTCGGAGGTTCTCTATGTCATACCACAGGTGCTTGATGCTTTGCCACTGACAGATGCTGGCATCATGTTAATGCCCAGTAGCAAATGGAGAAGGCACAGAGGGGTCATAGTGCTTACTTAAAGGACTATTTTCAGAGCAGCTGAAGACATTTAATATGTTAAGTCAAAAGATTTACAGGTGATGCCATGACAGTGAATGAAGATTCATGACAGAAAAACCAGGTATGAAAGAACTTCTGGCAGAGAAAGGCAAAACAAAAGTAGTGACTTGAAGTTAAAATCTCAAACTCCCAACAAAAATAAGTCATTTTTAAAGAAGATATGAATCACCACTTGTTTCAGGAAAGAAATGAGCTATTCAGTACTCTGATCTCTCTGTGGACGCTTTGACAGCAGCAGTGACTTAATAGGGGGGAAGACAGAGAGGAAATATCAGGAAAATATACTCCTGTGAAATGATATTACAAGTCTGAGTCATATTTTGGAGGTTAGAGTGGTTCACATGAACATGCAGGTGGTGTGATTTTTTTTGATGAATGAACCTCGAGATTCCCATGCTCTGATCAACAGCTGTCTCTGGGTTGAGCTACTACAAAACTACTAGCTGAATTCCCTGCCACCACACTTGCTAAATAACCTGAACAAACCCATATCTCAAGAGCCATAACCCCAAGCACATTTCACGCAACTATCCATTGCAACAGGACTTTGCAGTGGTATGTGTGTGGTTAGAGATAGGAGAATGAGTGACTTTTCTTCTGCAGAGGTTGCTAAGACCTAGGAAATGGCAATAGATAAATACGAGAAGTAATTCAGAATCTTGGCCTTTATAGCAAATTCCACACACCAAAGATACAAAGAAAGGGCTGTAGACACACTTGCAAATCTCCTGTGCCCTACCAAGCTGAAACAACTGGGAAGAAACAGTTGATTTGAGTACCAGTATCACCCTAGATGATGCCATCAGTGTGGGTGAGTGAAGAGCCTTGTCTGTGAAGGGCTGACCACAGACACCTCCCCAAACCTGAAACAGGCTTCTCTTGGAAAAAACAGAACCTGTAAAGTCACCACGTGGGATGTTGAAATTCTTCAGCATGATATGACACTTCAGTATATACGCAGGCATTCACACATGGCTGCATCTCACTTTTAAATGTCTCTCAAGACTTGTATATTAAACAGAAGAAGGATTTTTCCAGGAACTAACACAGTTGGCAGCCTTTTGTCTCTGTTTTTTAAAGTAATTTATGAAAGAAGAAAAGTAGCAGAGTCAATTTACAAAAGGCTGCAGTCTCGACTTTGATAGATGAATAGATCTAACAAAACCTCTCACTTTTCACTGAGCACTCCATCTTATCTGTTAATCCTAGTGAGGGAAGAATAAGCCAGGCAGGCAGCTGAACAGAGGAAAGACCTAGGTAATCTTTAAACTAGTGAATAATCAACCAAGAGACCAACCTTCCTGCTTGTTTCCAGATCTTGCGTTTTGCTGCCCTTTCAGGAGGGGCTGAGTAAGATGACAGTGATTCACTCTACAACCTGTTGAAAAAGTCCTATATAATTCCATGAAGAATGGCCTTATAGCTCTGAAGGACTGTTCTCTTTTTGACAATCTAGGACATTGTCTTGGGAGTAATAACAGTTCCAGTATCAAGGAGATAGCAAATAACAGCATTTTGCCCAGCTGGTTATGTAGAGCTGCTCTCAGGAAACATGTAGGTTTGCTCCTGAGGATGTTACTCCAGTGGAGTTGTATCTGCGTTGATTCCTGATGAAAGTATCCCAGCCATAAGCATACTGTAAACTAGAGCTTAAAAGCATCAGAATTAATTAGGAAAAATATCTTTTCACTTCCAGAAATATACTGAGGAAGCATAGGCACTTCCACTGAAAAGTGTGGAGTATTTCAGGTAAAGGCTGGGATGGGTTAACATCTATTAGCAAACGTGGAGAACAGTCCTTTCAGCACTACATCTTCACCTGCCACTCTGGAAGTGATGCCCACAGCCCCAGCTCTGTCAGCAGTTCTTGTCTGTCCGCATCCTCGGTGGAGCTCCTACCCACCACACAACTAGATAGCCTCACACTGATCTCGCATGTGATATTTTTAAATTCACTTCTCATTTCTCTTCTAAGTTTAACATGGAAAGCAACTTCCAAGCCTCAGCACTCAGTGAATTCCTTGATTTGTGACAAGTGCTATAGTAGGAAAGAACACTCTTGTGCTTCATCTGTTCCTGTCCCTCAAGTACAGCCTTCCTCTCCTAAACTGGCATTTGTAACCCATTAGTCTTAGAGGCAGGAAAAAAATATAGACTTGAAAGGAAACAAAAACCAAGTGAAAAACAATTACATTCTCCTGACTTTAAGTAGGTTTACTGCAAGTTCTGCTGGAGTTCCTCACAAGCATTATTAGCATCAACAGACACAAACCAAGCAAAACAAACACATATTTTATTGGAAAAAGAATCTGCTTGATAAGGGCCTTGTGTTTGAGGCAAACCTGCGGACACTTCCTTGCCCAGTAAATCCATTATACCATCACACTAAGACAGAATAATCTTATGCAAGACTGGATGAAAGCAATTTGAAGCAAAAAAGAGAAGTTCCTTGATCAAAACATGCAATGCAAGTGAAAACTGAGATTAAAAGAAAGTAATCAAGTGTCAAATGAGCACAGTTCTGCTCCTACTGTCACTGACTCTGCTTCCTAAGCTCAGATCTGCAGATCTCCTCATTCATTTTTTTCCTAAAGCCCCAGCTCCTGGAGTCATATTGTGACACAAGAATCACCTGTCAAATCAAACATCCCTCTCAGGAAGGAAAAAAGCTTGAAAAAGATGCAATGATTAAAAGACTTGAAAATAAAAACTAGTTTATAAAAATCAACGATTTTTCAGCCTGCCCTAAAAAACGTTGCCTCCCTCCTGCTCCAAATGGTAAAGGCAAGTGAATGCCCTGAGCTGCTGTGCTACTGCCTTACTGCATCCAGACAGTCCTCGCTCCTTCCCCAAATCCTACCTGAGCTCTAGGATCTGCAGCACAGCTTCCCCTCTTCCTTGCTCTGCACTGCATCATTACACGAGGCTCCCTGCATTCCCTCCCCCGTCTCCGCACAACTCCTCTGCACTGCAGCATTACCAGAAACCAGCATAACCAGAAACTTCCTTTCCCAGCTCTTCTCCCTGCAGCCCTCAGGCAGGAGCATGACAGCCTGCATGGCTCTGCCACCAGGCCTGGGCTGCAGCAGCTCAAGAGCCTCCCTCATCTGTCCTCAAGGGCTCAGTTTCTGTACAGCAGCACTGCAGAAATCCGGCTCTGCCACCTCCCTTCAGCTCTCTGTGGCCCAGCGCAGCCCTGGAGCATCAAACCTCCTATTTTCTTCCCTGCTCTCACCATTCAATACCAGGCTGCAGCATTGCTGAAGCATCCCCCAGCTTTTTTAACCATCTTTAGTCCCTACCCAGGGTGTTAACAAGGATTCCCCTCCTACTCCAGATATGCCTCTCATGCTCAGCTAGATCCAACTTTGCAGTCCCATAATAAAGTTCATCTCTATCGCTTAGGCACAGCTTTATCATCTCTATATTTGTGCAGAAGTCTACATTCACTGCTCAGAGACAATATTGGAGCACACTTGGCAAGTACAGATTGTTTAGAGAGTCATCCTGGATTTACTAAAGGGAACTCATGCCTAACAAACTTGATTAATTTCTTTGAGGAGGAGGTGACAATGACAAGAGACAAGGTGAAGAAATAAAGCGTAATTCAATTGGACTTCAAGATCCTTTTGATACAGTACCACATAAAAGGCTAATTTATAAGGTTAATATGCACAGTATTGATAAAATACTTACCAAAGTAAACTTTTTTTTAATTACTCTGCAAAGAAAAGAGGCAAAAAACCCAGTGACTGATCACAGGAAGGGGAAAGGGAAATTATCACAAGAACTTCAGGTATCTGTGCTCTCACACCCATGTTCTGTGGGCACTTTTTCCCCAGTATCTTCTTAGACGTTGTACACAATTCACTGTAGAAACTACTCATTTTGGTGACCAAACAGGCTACACACAATGAAAGTTACATCTGTGTTGTGCCTTAAAATGACATCTAGCATAAAACAATTTATAGGTGCATAGTGCTTAGGGGCGCTTAATACAAGGTACCATGTGATATGAAGCGGTGGTGGTCAAGCACATAAGCTAGCCAGGTACACAGAGAACGTTAAACAGAAAGCCAAGAAGGAAGAAAAAGCAAGATTCAAAAGTCAGAGCACAGCCTTAGGTCTACCAAGGCACTCATACCTTTTTTGTTGCTTGACAGGAGACAGGTTGCTGCTACCATCAGCTGTCTTGCTCCAAGTGTTACCAGAGGTTGATGATCACAGCAGNTGCATAGTGCTTAGGGGCGCTTAATACAAGGTACCATGTGATATGAAGCGGTGGTGGTCAAGCACATAAGCTAGCCAGGTACACAGAGAACGTTAAACAGAAAGCCAAGAAGGAAGAAAAAGCAAGATTCAAAAGTCAGAGCACAGCCTTAGGTCTACCAAGGCACTCATACCTTCTTTGTTGCTTGACAGGAGACAGGTTGCTGCTGTCTTGCTCCAAGTGTTACCAGAGGTTGATGATCACAGCAGCAGAGCAGTTTCCTTGCTTTCACCTGCAGTCTATGTCCTTCTTGGACATTAAAACATCATCTGAAAGATTACCCCTCATATTCAGAAACTACCGTAACAGAGAAAAGTACTTCTCCCTTTTGACATGGTTTAGCTAGATGTACAAGGCCTTTGGAAGGTCCCTGCATGGAACCCTGCACCACCTTCCAGCTTCTTCACAAATTGGAGACTACAACCTGACCACTGCTCTCTACTGCTAGTGCAGTCAGTGTTTCTATCTTTTTCCCAGAAAAGGCACATCTGTTTTCAGTAAGTGCTGTAAATTAGTTAATGTTTGTAAAGTGCTCTGATCATGTGAAGTGCTATATAATTACTACATTTTATCAATATAATTTGGCTAGATTGTGCCATAGCCACCTCCTCATTTCATTACAGTTTTGAGGGAGTTTTCCTGAACATCAGCTTTTTGGGGCAAGGACATAGTTTTGAGATAGATGGCACACAGTCTTGACCTTTCTTGAAGAGGCCCCCAAAAATAAGTAAACCACAGTACTGAAGCTTATCTTATACTTACGCATCTACCTGCATTTCTGTCTGGAGGAAGACTGATAGATGCCTCCCAAGGAGGAGGAGCTGCTCTTTGTTTAGGTATCACCTCCCAAAGCAAGTGTTTGCAGTCCACCACCTAATGACCCAAAGAACACATAAAAGACACTAAAAATTATCTCAAGTCTTAGGAAAAGCAGCAGCCCCTACTAGTAACCAGCTCAGAACAAGACTAGTAAAGTGCATAGCCTAACATAACTGTTAAGAACAATTGCTTATTAAGGCAATAACAAACCTCTCTGCTCATCTTAATATATTCCTTAGGCTTTCTACCTACAGTGAAGAAGATAAGAACAAACATGAACTGTTTTTCCCAACTGCCTGCTCCCTAGCATCTTCTTCTAGGGAATCCTAGATTTTTATGGCCTTAAAAAAGAAAAACTTGTGTAAACCACTTTCTAGTTCCAGGCTAAGACTCAATATAAAAAAAAAACTTTAGTAAAAAAACAAATTAACTTACTAACAAGCAACCTAACTCCCCTTAAAAGGGGGTCAGAAAGAACTTCAGGAAGTTCTCTTTGCTGTTATCACATGTAAAAGACAGAACCCTAAACCCAATGAAAATTAACAAACACCAAAATAAAAAGACCAGGTAAAGAACCCAGCTACTCCCTATCCCTCCAACACAAAGACTGCATATGAGGTCACTGCCCAGCCCACCTGAATTTAAGGGGCTGATGACCAGAAATGGTGCCTGCTGGGAAAGGCTGCTCCCAACAAAAGCATGAACCAGCAGCAGCTGCTTTCTTTGGTGGGGCTAGCTCCTTGCAATTAAGCAGGATGGAAATAGTTCTGCTTTCTAAAGAATAGCCAATCTCTTCTGTAGGCGGTTCATGTAGGTTATTGTTAGCATTTTCTAGTGGAAATGCCTGTAGTGGAATTGTAGGCAGGTTATTATTTGAAAGCTAGGTTAGTAATTCTTGTACTCTAGGGCAACAGTGATGCTATATGAAAATATAATGGTGAACTTACATTAGCTGTTATCTGTAGTCTTTTTTGCTAGTGTTAATAGAGTATGAGGCTAGTCTTGAAGTACAGAAGATGTGTGATTAGAAATGAAGCTTTGAGTATGTTGGTGTAGTAAGCCTTCGTGAACAAGCAAGAATAAATTAACTTTGTTTAAAGGTGTTTTCTAATTCTCTTTCACTCCTAGAACAAATAATCTAACTTGAGGGCAAAATTCCACGTAGATCTGTCAAAGTACTGAAGAAGTAGAATGGGGAAAATATTTGAGCTGTGACAAGATGTATTTAAGATTGCTGAAGTGAGGAAAAGAAACAAGTGTTACTGAAATACCAGATCTTTTTAAAAGTGAAAACTATCAGACTATGAAAAAGATGTGATTGGAAAGCTGGAAGTCTTCTGGAATACCTAAAATACATTACAAAGCACTAAAAATGCTTGCTAACACTTCTGTAAGTCAGTGTTTCCTCAAAGAATTATCTGAAAAAAAAATACTTTCTAACAGGTTTCTGTGTTTGTACGTAATAAGAAACTGTCCTGCATGCAGACTTTACTAAAGAGAAGAGATAATCATTTACAGGTAAGCGTACACACAGATCTAATTCATGCAATGTTGCCTGGGAAGCCTATGTTAGGAATGAAATGTCATGAACTAAGCCACTAAAAATCATGGAGAAACATTTCTAATCTATGGTCACATGCTATGAATTTGTCTGTTAGGACTTTTCTATTTCAGAGACTTTTATCTTTGAACTTTCAATTCTGAGAGCCTTCTCCCTGTGTTCTAATGGGATGGATGGGAAGCGTGGATTCACTCCTAGCGTCAAAATAAAGTAAATCAGGCTCATAGCTCGTTCTTCTGGTTAAATCTGTAGCTAATAACAGGAAGACCTGGAAGGTCTGTGCCTCTTTCTGACATTGCCACAGATTCTTTTGTGTAACCTTCATCTCTTCAGTTTCTGTTTCATAGAATCATAGAATCATAGAATGGTAGGGGTTGGAAGGGACCTCTAGAGATCATCTAGTCCAACCCCCTTGCTAAAGCAGGTTAGCCTAGAGCAGGTTGCACNGAGGTCTCCTGCCTCCTTTGTTCGACTTCTTCTTCATCAAATGTTTACACATTTGATGCTAAAAACAGGAGGAGGCCTGGTGCTGTCAAGTATCTGAGATAGACTAGGACACTAAAATAGGCATGGGTGTGATTATAAAGCAATTGAGGGGGAAAAAAATGTGTATATAAAACAGTGGACCAGACCATCTGCAAGTGCAAATGGTTTTAGCTCAGCTGAAGTCAATGGAGCAATGCCAATTTACAGCTTCTGAGACTCCTGCTTAGTCTGCAGACCTGGGCCAACAATCAGGGCACAGGAGTTGAGACACCTGGCTTGCGAATCCTAAAGGAACAGGTTTCATTGTAAGTTCTTGCTTCTTAGGGATGAGACAGAAGGAAAGATATCTTCTTCACCAGGCTTTACACGGTTGGAGGGAGAAAGAGTGGGATTAAGCTTCTGTTTAAGAAGGAGTGCTGGGCAGAGCCAGACCCGCTTTCCCAGTCTCTTGCAAATTGTCCAACGTTGTTTGTCAACTGCTCGTTAAGGTTGTTCATCTTTCAAATATATTACTTGCTGCTTATCTTGCAAAGTGAGAGGGATTGCTTTAAGAAAAAACAAAACAAGAAGTTCTGGTACTTAAGATTATAGATATATCCTATTAGGATTTCTTTTTCTTTCCTTCCAGACAAAAGCATTTCTGCTTCCAAGCATGCTAGACCTCCTGACCCTGCTGATGTGGGTGGATAGCTCTGCATGTTCTGAATCATTTGCTTCCTTTTCAAGTGTTGCTTTCTCCTTATTTCAATTACCCTTCCTTTATAATTACACGGGCTGCTCCAGTGAACGGGACTGCTCTGGAGCTGACAGACCGTCTAACAACAGGGCGCGAAGGAGGCAAAATCTACATCCTTACCTACCTTGGGCAGTAGGGAAGGTGTATGTTTAATAGCACAGGAGAAATTGTTCGAGGATATTGAGACCCAAGCACTTTGTAGTGGGTTCACTGCCCAGGCTTGCACCAGGCTGGACTGTGTGTAATTGCTCTCCCTGTCCCTTGGAGAGTTATGAAGTGCAAGGATCACCTCCCTTCATTCCTGCTGAGTGATTGCCTCTGTAACAGCAGGAGTCAATGAAGCTTAATCCGATACCTATTTGAACTCAATGGGAGTCTTTCAAGTAAATTTGAAATGGATTAGTTTAGCCCCCAAAAGGTGCAACCAGCACTGAAGTGGGTAGGACAGGAAGGGAAGGTGGGAGATAGCAAGTGACTGGCTGTGCAGCTGCCTGTGGCTTATGGATGAACTGCCTTGTGACATCTGGGGCAAATCTGCATAAAATTCAGAGTTTTGATGTATGTGATTTCTCAAAAACTTGACTCTCTTGTTCTGATTTTCATCTTATTTGCAATCAAAATTAAACGGTTGGTTTTGTATAGGAATCTTGCAAAGTGGCACAAAAGACTAAGCTTTATTTAAGAGGCAGAGGCTTAACTTCTATGTTAGAAGTCAAGTTTTCAGTGAAGCTCTGCCCTATTTTAAGAAAATGCTTTATTAGGTAGTTTCCCAAAAGTTAATATTATTTGAGGCTTATTCCTGATTTCTGTCCCTGTAAAGGCCGGTTTTGTTGAATATCCCACCCAAACGGTGTGCTAATAGTGATGCCTATTATTAGCACATAGGGACATTGGAAAAGTATCTATTCAAAGGGTCCTAATACCCATCCCAAAATAGCTACTGCAGCAGTTACCGAAAAGGCACACCCAATAAGGCCTACAGCTGACTGGTGTTTATTGCAGAGGAAGGGATTTTTTAGCCAATTAATTACCCATTTCAAATTTAATCTTAAATTGAAATACTAGGAGGCATGTATGTGGGAACAAACTGAGGATAGGGTGTCAAAAGCTTTCTTTAGCAGCAGTTAAGTTCCTGCCTGAGTCATGAAGGGGCCATAATTGCTGCCATTGTTTTGTGTGCTTTGGTACAGCTACCTGTTGGTTATTCATGAACACAGCATTAACACTCGCATTATTTTGGCTCTGTATGAAAGAGATTAAGCTGCTGGGGTTGAGTGGCTGAGCAGTACCACAGCACCAGAGGATAAGAGCGTAGGACTACTTTTTCTTTTGATTCATCTAGGAATTAAAAGTGTAACAAATAACCTGTGAGGCTTTGGGTCTTACCACAGAGTGATTTTTTTTTTTTACTACCAGTGCACAACTTTTGAATTAAAAGTATAACAAATAACCTGTGAGGCTTTGGATCTTACCACAGAGTGATTTTTTTTTTTTTTTTTTACTACCAGTGCACAACTTTCAATTCCATGTGCATTTTTCCTTGCTCCTGCTTGTTCTGTGCTCAGCCAACATGTAAAAGGAAAGGCATGGATGCTTGCTCTCTTCAAAGAGTCAAGGCTACTGCTTTGTTACTGGGGGCAGGGAAGCAAGAGGAAGGCAGTCTTCCCTTACATTCAATGAGAATGAGAAAGACATTAGTGCATACGAGCATGTCAGTGCTATTACAGAGTGGATAAGTCTATCTAGTCTGCAATCACACTTACCTTGCAGTACTTTTAGCTGCAGTTATAAGGGACAAACTTTCTGCAGCAGTTATGGTGACTTCCATCTCCTTTCACTCACCCGAATTCAGTAGGTACAGACACACCTGGTGCTGCTCTTCTCACAGAGCAGAATGCCTGCTGAAATATCCCTTTCTTTGCAGCCTCAGCTTGTGGAAGGAAGAGAACGAGCAAAAAAGGAGCAGGGTAACTGAGAAGGAAAACACAAGAGTGGCCAGATCACAAATTTGTTTTTTCTTTTCAAAAACTTGAAGTAAAATAAGGAATGGTGAGGAAGGCTGTTCCACTCTGCAGTGGGTGAGGCTCATTTTTACTTGACTTTTACTGGACCTGCCTTATGGGTAAAAGATCAGCACTGTCTTAGATATCTGTGCTCAGCAAAACAAGAGAGCAAGGAAAGCTACAGCTTCCCCATCCCCACAGTAAATAACACAATGTGCTGTCTTTGATAGGACATGACCAAGTATTTTTCTCTTGGGACTGTTTTGTGGTTTCATTCGTATTTTTATTTTTGGATGCAGCAACAGAGGCAAGGGCCTGCTTAAAATTTCCTTGGGCCTGCTTAAAATTTCCTTTGATTTTTTTAAAGTGTTCCTGGTAGCCAAAGGTGTTCATAGAAATGAAACATTGAATTACAACCTAGGTGTCGTGGTCCAGACCTCTAAAAGGATATGGCAGCTGCAGGAAGCAATGGCAAATAATACCCAGGCCTCAGAAATGCTCCTGATCTCAAGACCTCTCTGAAACCTAAAATATTCCTTTTAATTCAGTATAAAGAGACGAAATCCGAGGAAGTCCACCATCAACATGTGCAAATCTGTGCAAGACAGAAGTAAAAGAGACTAATTTACCTTAATGCCTCCATCTTTCAAAACCTGAAGGTTCATATATTGACAGCCCATCATACCTGCAAAGGAATCAAATGATATATCAGATGGGGGAAAATAAATTCGTATTTCTCTTATTCAAGGAAACTTCAAGTTATGGCAGGAGTGAAATCGCGTGTAACACCACCTCTGTAAATAATGGAGTGTAGTTCTCTACTGATGTGATGGGAAGGGAAAATGACTTCCAGGATTTTCTGAGGAAAGAGGAAGAAGATCACTTCTCATTTGAGACTCACTGAGGGGAGGGCAAGAGAGGGCTGTTGCCTTGGGAAAGGGTCGGTGGTCTGAGATCTGTGAAGTTTGGGCTCACTTAAGGGATTTCAGAAAACCCCAGTTTGTCATCTCCCTTGCCGAGTGACCAGGGCAACAACACACTGTGTTTCTGCCAGCTGCCATAGAGTAACTGCTGGTATCCAACCATATTTCTTTTATCACCTGTGTCTGAGCAGTGAGTGGGTATTACAAGCACAAAATAATGACACAGTTTAGAGTTGTCTCTATATCTTAGCTTCCAGTAAAGACTCTACTACCGCATTTTTTTTTCTCAGAGCAATTGTACCCTGCCCTGACTTAGTCCTATCCCCAGGAGTTTCCAGCTTCATCTGACCATGGGAAACAGAAAACAGGCTACAAGAAAGATGTAGTTGCTCTTTCTGGGCCTTCACTGATTCTTACTGCTCAGTTCTGCCCTTCCATGCCCTTTCAGCCTCATTCTTCAGCTTTCTCTGCTTTTTGCAGTTGTCATTCTTCAAAATCCAAGATAGGACTGAACAAAACCCTTGAGCTAACAGTGGAGTACCAGACTAGCATACATTTTTCTCCTAATTAGAATGGATGAAAAGCTCAGTGAGAATATTTGTAAGGTCTGTATCGCTTGTATTTACACCATGACACCTCTGTGCAGATCTTCACCCCACAAATTGCCTTGGCTTTGGCTCACCTTTGCTCAAACATCAGAAACTCATGAAATGCAAAGTCAGATAGCTTTGAACACCAAATCACATGGACTGTTTGTTCTTCAACTGGACAAAACTTTTTATAATCAGGGTTCAGATGCAGGTGTTTGCTAGATTATATTCTCTTTGCTGTGCACACTTAGTTTCTAAGGCCCAGGAGTTCAGAAAGCTTGCTGGCTGGACAAGGCACAGAAAGCTGCCTAAAACAAATCAGAATTTACTAAAGTCTTCTAAACTTACTCTGTAGTGCAGTATTACCAACAAAAGCAAAACAGAAATAGAAGACAGATGAAGAGCATCTCCTTAATCACAACAAAATTGCATTCCTTTCTGGAAGCAAAACCTTCCCTTACATGTGTGCACACTTACACCTTTTTGTAGATCATCCACTATGTGTACTGGGGACATCTACTCGCTCTTTTGCCTTCTTGTGCCAAGGCTGGGTCTTCCAGCGCAATAGGAACTACTAGGTACCAAATTTACCTCTTCACTGGCAAGTGTGCAGTGCACCTGTAACGCATTCTCATGTGGACTTTGAGATATGGAAAAATAATACAATAAAAATCACCATGGGGGCTGCCAAAATATATTTTATCATTTTAGAATCATAGAATCATAGAATGATAGAATCATAGAATGGTAGGGGTTGGAAGGGACCTCTAGAGATCATCTAGTCCAACCCCCCTGCTAAAGCAGGTTAGCCTAGAGCAGGTTGCACAGGAATGCATCCAGGCGGGTTTTGAATCTCTCCAGAGAAGGAGACTCCACAACCTCTCTGGGCAGCCTGT
>VZSC01013278.1:120993-139547 GCA_013398225.1 Steatornis caripensis | reverse complement strand
GAAGCAAAGAAGGTATTCAGTAACTCTGCCTTCTCTGTGTCCAGCATCACCAGGTCACCCGCCTCGTTCAGCACATTTTCCCTAGTCTTCCTTTTGCTCCCAATGTACCTATAGAAGCCCTTCCTATTGTCCTTAACCTCCCTTGCCAGGTTTAATTCCAGTCAGGCCTTAGCCTTCCGTGTTGCATCCCTGCATGTTCTGACAACAGTCCTATATTTCTCCCAAGTAGCTAGTCCTTTTTTCCACATCCTGTAAACTTCCTTCTTCCCTTTGAGTTTTTTTGCAGCCTCCTTGTTCATCCATGGAGGTCTCCTGCCTCCTTTGCTCGACTTCTTCCTCATCGGGATGCACTGATCCTGAGCTTGGAGGAAGCGGTTCTTTTGGAAGGCTTTGCCCCAGCAGATCAGTTCACTGTGTACCAAAGATAATTAGGGCATCTTATTTAAAACCTACGATCTAATTAGTGGCTTTAATGGTAGTTAATTACACAGAGAGCAACAAAGCAGTTATATTTCCTACCAGGCTTCTTCTAGGTCGAGGGGCAGGTACTTATCTAGGGCCATAAAGGAGAGTGGCTACCACACTTAACATCTAATTACACAAAATTGTCCACAGTAATTATGAGCAATGTGATTTTTATTTATCTGGCTTAATTACTGGGGCTATACACAGTCTCTGACCTGGCACGGTGACAGGGAGGACAGAGGGAAGACGAAGTGCCGTCCCCTGTGTGAACACTGGTGGAACTGCAGACTCCTCATCCTGAGCCTGGTCACAGACCAGCAGTGCCCCTGGAGACTCAAGTACCCTCTGATCCCAGAGACTCACAGGAGCCACGTATACACGTGGTATGGACAAAGGAGTGCGTTTAGAGAGCCCCATGAGATATTTGAGATGGATGTCTCATACCATAAGGAACCCACTGTTAATGGCAGGTCTAAAAAGCACGCTTCATCTTTCTGTTCAGCAGAAGGGACACCCTATACCCAGCCCACCATCAACATCTTAAATCTCTATGACACCATCCACTGCTGAAACTTTGTAGAAACTTTCAGGGCATCTGAAAAAAGTCAATGTCTTGTATAAGACCACTTTTAACCCTCAGAGGAAAGCATAAGTTGTCTTTTGTCTGACTAGATTCTCCTTGCTCATCTGCGTAACTTTTAACATCTGTATGCATGGACAGAAACCCAGGTGCAACTTAAACCTTGTAAGTGCCTGTCATGAAAGAAATCTACTCTATGTTCAGATCAACTTCCATTATTTGCAAATCCCAATAGAATGAGTAACTATAGTTAGTCAGTCCTTGAATCATTAAAAATAGTAACATGTCATGAGGGCTATGAGTGAAATGTGGGTCTATTGCTTTGTCCTTTTAGACCGTTAGACCAGGTGCACATGTGTTAGTGAGAGATGTGTCAGTGCTGTCATCAGAAGAGATCAAAGCCCATCCAGCCTGTTACACTTGTTGTGACGATAAAAATAACGGGTATTTAAGCAGGAGTATAAGAATAAGAGATTCTTAGTTTATATCAGTATCTTCTGTTGACGCCCAGTCGCTATCCTTATTAATTAATTATCCCCTGATGAGAGGTACTTTAGAGTTGTAACATTTAAAGAGATATATCATTTATATGCCAGAAAAATAGCTGGCCTTGTGCCCACAGCCTTGAAAGACAGCATTTTCAAATACTTCCACTTTATAAAATTGCAAGCAGAGGCATGTATAGCTCTGCTTCTCAACTCACACCCCCAGGCCATTTCCATGTATAGCAAATCACTTGTTCAGTGGCTCACTAAGATTTTGAATTAGTAGTAAATACATTTTGACCTTATTTTTCTCCTGATAATTGCTCTATTTATAGAGATGTCACTGATTGTCATGCTAATTTCTCCCATTTGAGGATTAGACTGTTTCTATCAGAAATAATCTGTGGTATATCCCATTTAAAAAAAAAAAAGCTAAAACAGGAAGCTGCCTCCTTTAAGAGTGGATGTGCTCTTGTTCTTTTTTTTAATGAAAGCTAGAAAAAAAAATACTCATTGGCAAAAAACCCAATGATAACTTTCACTAACAAGTTAGGTCATTCTCCTTCTTTAGATATCAGTTAGCTGTATGTTATGCCTGTATTTTCTGGAAAGTATTTGAGTATCAGCTTAGAGTAGAATGACCTATCATAATAAGATATTTTATAGTCTTCACATAACCTATCAAAATCTCTGTGGCCAAATTTAAAAAACAACAAAAAAACCCAAACAAAACCTCAAAGTCTTATTTCTCAGTATTCAGGGCCAGAGTTCAGGTCCAGTTTTTCAAGGGCATGACTTTTTTTTTTTCCTTTTAACAAATCCAGCCACCAGTGCTACTTTATTTTCTTTGCTCCATCCCTGAGCTCATACAGACACAATTTTGAGATGCCTGAACAAGGAGCTCTCGAAGCATCTGACCTTGCTGAGAGCACAGAGCACATCTGCAGCACTTTCCCTTTTAATCACACAGCACCAGGAGTGCGCTCTGTACTCCGGGCACTTTTCCCCACTGCGGCAGTGAATCAGGGCACAGGTTGGTGGCCGCTGGCTGGGAGGTCTGTGTCTGTTGGTGACAGCCTGGTGGCCACAGCTTCTACTTCCTACTGACACAGCAGCTGGGCCAGCTGTAAATCTGGGAGGTTTTGTTCTGAGAGCGATCAACTGGCCCACGGTCTGAAGAGTGATGGAGGGACCTTGGTCTCAGTATGGCTAGTCCCCACCGCCTGCATCACTGGGAGGCTGCTCAGGCTTGAGTCGCTGCAGGTTTTATGGTCCAGTACCACAAAGCAATTAACAGCAAGTGAGTGAGCATTCCCAACCTTTGCTAAAAATCACGGCTGTTTATCAATGTGTCAGGCTGTTGGCAGATTCAAGAAATCTAAATTTAACAGGTGACTGCTTCCTCCATGCCTGGCTGCAGCCAATGGATCTTCAGGATACGGTGTCCCAAACGGGCAGCCGGAGCAAGCTGGAGAGAAGAAGTGAATGAATGGGGCCAGCTCCGGAGTTCAGTGCAGGGGAGGCTTTTTTACACCACAGCTGCTTAATGACTTTTTCAATTGATTTCAGCAGTGTCGCTTTTCGATTACTGATTCCATCCCAGCCATTGGGCAGAAAAATGAGCTTAGGGAAATAATAGGATGGGAAGAGAGGAAAAAAAAAGTACTCAAAAACTCACCACCTACCATAACACAGTGACATTTGTCCAGATATTTTACACTGAATTGGAAAAAAAGAGAGAGAGAAATGCCAATTTCTCCCATCGCTCAGCCCATGTCGTGGAGGCGAGTGCGCATGTACTTCCTCGCTTTCAAGCCCCAGTTCATCGATGCTCGTTGACCTGCTCCTTGGTTTGGAACCAGCTGCAGAAAGCAGCTGTCATCCTCCGTTACTCTGCCAGCCCTATTCTTAAGGCAGCCATCAAAGTCTGGCACTGACTGAAGGCAATTCAATTAGCTGTGACGGTCAAACAGAAACCGAGGGTCAATTGAAATCTCTTTCTTCCCTCCTCCTCTTACTCTCTCTATTTTCATCTTGAAGCCTGGAGACACAGAAGCCCACCCTCATCTTGGGGAGTTTTTGGGGTAAGGATGGTGCCTACACAGGAGAAGCTTACTACAGTGAGGAAAAAAGGACGAAAGAAGGGGAACGCACACCAGGGAGAGGGGTGGATCTTTCCTCAGTATCTGCTCAGCCCTTGTGCTGCCTCCTTAAGATGCAATGAGCTTGGGAAGTGGCGCCTTGTTGGATGGCTTGTGATGTGCTTTGGCTAAATTGGATAGTAATAATGAAATCTCCCTTAGCTTTACCACTGCCATCTGCTCCGTGCCAACCACAGTGGCCATTTCAGGCTTTTATCAGACCTGTGGGCTTATTCCTAGCATGCCCAGAGAAGGAGGAAAGGTGAGAGGAGGTGGAGGAGGGGGGGAAGGAAGACAGGGAGACAGAAAGCGAGAGACGGAACATGGTGCCAGGTACAGCTGCTTTCACAGCCCCCTCTTTGCAGCCAGCCTCTGCAGCTCCTTGCTAGTGTGCAAATAGTTGTAAAAATAAAGGTCAAACAGATAATCTTGATAAATATTTAATAGTCCCTGTTTTTACATCTCCCTTATTGTTATAGATTGAATGTCTAACACTCGTGACATCTGGCACACATCAAACTGGAAGCGAGCACGTACAGCCTTGCCTCGTGCCGGGGAGAGCAGGTGCCAGGGCATGGAGCGGACAGTCTCCGTGGAACCTGCTCCCACCAGGCCACGACCTCAGCCACCTCCATCAGCCCTGCTGAGCCTGTCTGGTGTTTACTCAGGAGCAACTTCTTCCTCTGTCAACACAGACTCATCTTTTTTGATTGAGGCCTCACACAGGCTTCAGTAAATCACAGCATGGGGACTCCGGGTTCCCTCATCCCTCTCTGAGAACCATCTGCGTGCACATAAACCAGATGTGCCGTGGCTATGATTAGTGGCTTCGTGGTCACTGTAGGCCTTCATTCTCTAGAGGTGCAGGTAGTATTTCGCTCAGTGGGTTTATCACAGGACAGGTTTCTGCCCCAGTGGGTTCTTGCTGGACTATTTCCAGGCTGAGGCAAGTCATAGGAAGATTAAATGAGACTTGTGGTGATAATGTTGTTGACCTCAGAGTCCTAGCAACCAGCCAAGAAGTTATGGCAGAGCAAATGCAAGCTGTGCTTTTAAGGGATTGCTTGGCAATTAAGTGAACTATACGCATCCTTGTAGTAGCTGGTAAGAAATCATCCATCTTTGCACAGCAGATGAATACTTAATATATTGTGGGAGTTTTTCAGTTGTCCATGCATTAATTCATTATGATCAATAGAAAACTCAGGGTGCCCTGCAAATGGTGTGTTGAGAAAGAGGAACACATTTTAGACACTTTTAACTCTGTAAGACTGTGCAGCACGAGGGTGTCAATATCATTTTCACTTTGTAGAAATTCTGTATGAAGCATTTCACTGGGCTTTGGAAATGGCTGGCAGTAATGGATTTCCATACGGAAGAACTAATGACCCTACGTAACAAATGAATTAATGTGACAAAAGGAAAAGTATCCAGCTCCACACTCGCTGCTTTGCATGACCCGAGTCTTTGTACAGCAGACGAGAAATGCCAACATAGTGGCCTGGCTATGCATCACAACCACTTCTGCACTGGAGCAATCAGTCCTAGTTTGGACAGGACAGCCCAGGTATTTAGATCCCCGTTTCAGCAGCCGAAAGACCCTTCAGGATGCTATTTTTGTCCTGAGTAGAAACTGGTCTTGCAACAAATAACTTTCCTGTATTCTTTCAGCTGGAATGTGAGATTTTTTTCGCTTTTTTCCTTTCAACCTGTGCCTGTAAAAATTCAGCTATACTCAGAGCTGTGCACGCCTCCCTCCTCCCCCCTGCCCCAACCCAATCTTCAGCTCATTCACATTGCAAGGAACATGTCATTAACATTTGACAGTGACTCCTTTCCCTCGCCATTGCTGCATTCATTTTTTTTTTCTTTTGTTGAAGCTTTTCCACCCTATTTTACAGCCTTCACAATGTGGAAGTTGGCAGAAAACCAGGTTCAGGTAGAATTCAGAACTGACTCTACATATGAATTTAAGAGGTGCTGGCATTGGGGTAGCGTATCATGCTCCCAAACAGCCTGACACAAATTGGGTAAGCATCAATAGCAGTTGAGGACTCACTCAAATACTGTTTAAAGTCCTTAACAAAAAAAGGAAAGACTAACGGTTTTGACTTCAACGGGAAATAGTCTTCTGTCAATATTTCAACAGGCTGCTAAGAAGACATGCACTAGTACTGCAGACTTGCATTACTCCAAAGAGGCAGCATGTTCCCGCTCGGCAGCTAACGAGCGAACACGTGTGGTGGCTCGGTCCCAGCCGGCAGCAAAGCCCCCCGGGCGCTCGCTCGCTCCTCCCTCCCCGGGGGATGAGGGGGAAATGTCGCGAAACCCGGCGGGTCGGGACACGGCAGGGGCTCACTCACCCGTCACGGGCACGGGCAGGAACAGGCGGGGAGGGCTCCTCACCCTCTGCCCGTGCCCCAGCGCGGGGTCCCCCCCGGCACACGGTCCCTCCCGGACCCCCCCGGCGGGAGCCCTTCCCGCGCGGGGCAGCCCCTCAGGGCCGCACCGCCCCAGCGCGGGCTGCCCGCAGAGCCACGGGCTGCTGCGGGAGCGGGCACCTCCGGGGCCGTGGGGCCCCCCGCGGGCCCCTCTCCGCTCCGCCGGGCTCCCTGCCGGCCGCCCCACCGCGCTCCTCCGAGGGCTGCAGGGGCACAGCCCGCCCTCTCCCCGCGGGCTGCAGGGCCATCTCCGCTCCGGCCGCCTCCCCCGCTCCTCCCTCGCTGACTCCCGCTGCCCGCGGAGGTGTTTCCCTCTCATCCCCTCCTCCCTCTGCTGCAGGGCCCATCCCCGGCCTGTGTCCCCGCAGAGGCCCAGCCGTCGTCTGTAAATGGCGCGGCCTCGGCCCCGGGCGGCTCCGGCTCGGAGCTGGGGGAGCTTCGAGCAGCTTCTGGCGGCTTCTGCCCTGCTGCCACAGCCCCGCACAGACCCGGCACAACACGGTGTCAGGGCAGTAACCTCAGGGAGATGCAAGGCAGATGCTGTAGCCATCTGAGTAGTGTAAAGCAGTGAAACCTAGAAGGCCTGGAGCTTGCATATGAAATTATGACTAATACTGTATTTTGTGGAAGGGAAGGGGACAGGAACTCTTTGGGATTGGCCTATAAATGGGCACCAGCAATGTCTCTCATGAAAACATGAGAACACTTCAGGAGTGTAAGTCTGAATAGTAACTCCTAGGTCAGCAAGTAAATCTCATTTTCCAGCCTGTTTGCAAACATCTCTCTGTAACCAGCTATGCAACAGTCACTCCTGACAGAGTATCACCCGTCATTTCAGTTGTCATTTCCGCTCCAACTGGATGGCCAAAAATTTTACAATCACAAGAAAGCCAATCAAACATTAAGGTATCCTTAAAAAGAAAGAAAGAGGAAAAGGTCTTTTGCCTGTGAATCTTTGCACAAATAGTCACTGAAGTGCTTGTGTTATTTTTACTTTCTTGGAATATTCTTGAACAAGGCAAAAACTATCACTCAATAAATGTTCACAGAATAACAGTAAAATAGGTCAGAAACGCAACTGGAACAAATGTGTTTGAATAAAAGAAAGCCAAGCAAACACTGCAGATACTAGAACTGTGCAAACACAGCAAATAACGTAAAGCTTCCCCTCAGGAGAAGAACAATATGCAGAAATCTTGATGCTTTGGTTCACTTAGTGCAGGGCCCAACAGAGGATGAAAATGGTTGTGTCCTGCTATTATATACCTTTTAAATCCTGAGGGAATCAGTTATGTTTTTGTGTACCGGCTGTAAGGGACATCTGGGAGTCAGTAGTGACATTTGACTTGTACGAGTTAGAGCAACCTCGTGGCAGCTCTGAATTGGGCTGTAATAAGAATCTCACCAAAGAGCCAGGGATCACTGAAGTGTATTGTGTGACAGCTGGGGCTACGGTGTCGCCATCCCCAGAAAATCCAGAAATCCCACATGCTATTTCAGGAGAGTAACTTCTAATAAGTGCCTACCTTCCGTCCCTGAGGTTATTTCAGGCCCCAAAGGCCACATCCCAGGTAGATCTTCCACAATGGTCAAAACAGCCTTGTGTCCACAAAAATGTGTGTGTTGATGTAAAGTGAGCCCACAGCCTTTGGAGCAGTACACTTTTGTGTCCAGTATTGAGGACGTAACAAAACTTCCCTTGCCCAGACGTGCAGGCTGGCTTCTTTTGTCCCAATGGAGGCATCAGCTGCCCTTCTCAAGCCGCATCCTCACTGCTGGTCCTATGCAAGGGTTCTGAAGGCTAAATCATCACACTGATGTACATCTGATCCTTGTACTTCGACATCCCCTGAGTATGTTAAAAAAACCCTGTCCAAACTCTGCTTTTCTTTCTCCCTTTGTCCCCATGGCTTCTTCCAATGGATGGCACCATGCAGCAGCCGTTTGCCCTGCCTGGGAGGAGGAGAGCTACTGAGGGGCTCACACTGAATCCTTGTCTGCGTCTCCCTCCGAGCTTGCTGGCTTTCACTTATTGAATTAGGATAAATTGAAACTTTCATAAAGGGTGATATAAATCATTATCTCAAGTTAGCAGATGCAGACTCACCAGGGTAGAGCTCTGTTAATAACTCCTTGGGATTAGGGCTGATTGGTACAATTTGAAACTTGTTTCTCTCAGCTTGATCAGTCTGGTTGTAACTGTGGCAATTATCCCATTTCACTTTCAATAGCTCAGCACAGAGGAACTGCTGCCTCCAATCCATCCCTCTCTAATGAATCCACTGTGATATGTTCGGTCCCATGGACAAATATACCGTGTCTCCCCCCTACTCCAAAATAAGAGTTAAAAAAAAAAATCTGTATCCAAATGAATGGAATATGTCTTTTAGGGAGGGATATGCTAAGTGTCCGTGTAAACATCATTCAGGAATTTGGCCGCTGAAAAGCCTCTCTTCATTCTTAAAGCATCATTTGCACTTTTTGGCAGTCTTCCTGCCTGGGAAATTAGATGAAAAAACAGAGTTTTGTCCAAGCATTGAAGCTGCTTGAATAGATTCTGATGAATGTGTTATATGCTGGATTTGTGGGGTTTTGTTAAATAACTTATCTGGTGATTTTTTTTTTTTTTTCTCCAGGAGTCATTACTAAACAATTTAATGAGTGAACACAGAATTCTCAGAATAATATATATGAAAAGTATGTTCCTTCATTCCTCTATTTGACTCCGACAACAAGTCTGTGTCTCAATTTCACAGACCCTTGAAGAACACACTTACCTTTGACAATAGTTTTAAGTTCATCTATTTTTAGAAAGACACTTGAACAAGTGTTTACTTTAAGCCCATGTTTAGATCTTACCTCAGATATTTTGCTGGACCATGGACTTCAGCAGTAAGGTTAACCTTGTACTTAAATCATTGCAGCAGTTATCAGCTCTGCTGTTGACTCTTGATGACCTTTCTGGTAGAACATATATATTAGAACAACAGGTTGCATACGATTTCCATGTTTCCTGTGACCGGGAGCTGCGCAAGTGTCTTTGAACCCTCCCCAGACTACCTCAGCTCTAAAGCTATAAAATGGGTATTCACTTTCCTTCCAGCCATTGTCTTGTCTTTCTCGTCGTAAATTCTTTAAGCCAAGACTGTTGCTCACTTCTTGTTCATACAGCACCTCGTAGCATGTTTTATGAAGCCAATAAAATGTTAAAGATTAAAATACACCGACTGATTTGTCTCCCACTTACAGCATCAAAGCTGTACATCTAAAGGAACATTGCCGATACCCATGAAAACATGCCAGTGAAAGCAAAAGCATAGTCCAACCCAAGCTGTTATTTCTAACAGTGGGAATATGAGAGCTTTCCCATCTTGAATTCAGACCCAGTGCACATCCATTCCTGGAAATTGTTTGAGGGTACAGCGTAAATAAATGACGGTGTCCCAAAGTTTCAGAGGAGCAGCCACTCCCTGCTCTTGCCAGCTCCCTCCGTGCTCAGCCTCTTGCAGGGACTTGGACAGTTCTGAATCATGCTGCTTGCAATATGGTTCTGCTAAAAATAGTAGTAGTAATTAATGCTCTTAGTTTTAGTGCCACCATCTGCCTTGATGCCAGCCACAATGGCCATTTTCCTCTGTGTTCCCCAAAGTGGGAAGGAGGAAGAAAGAAAGGACAGAGGCAGCTGCTTGTGCCTCTCCCTAAGTACCTCTGCTTTGGCTGGCAAGTGATTTCTCTGCCACAGGAGTAGCGAAGCAGAGACAGCAAGAGGTACCGAACTTCCTCATAGCTAAAGGTAATAGAGCCTGAAAAGAGACATGCATGGAAGAAAATACTCGCTTGGAGGTATGACTTCTCCTGAAGGGTATAGACATACAAGTAAATAGCCCAACATTTATAGTGGAGGTTTTTTGAAGAGAGGGAGCTCTATAGCATAATTCTGGGGATATTTTAGCTATAGACCACACGAGATAATAATGAGGAATGGAGGGGTGTTGGAAGTTTACATTAGCTCAGCTACTGGGATGGGATGGTGAGAGGTGAGTGCAAGGAGTCCCTTTCTCCTCTTTATCTCTGGAAATCATCTGTCTTGCCTGGGCTATGCAGATGTCTGGAGTGCACAAGCAAGTTGGGGAATAGAACAAAAGGAAGTGGCAGAGTGTTTAACAAACAGCATCACAAAAGACATCTGTCACAATGCATCACCTTCTGTTCCTCTGAGGCTCCCTCCAGAGCCTTTCCCTTTCTCTTACCTCCTTTCCCTAATTACAGAATTTACTTACTCTCCCACTGGAGAACAAAAGGGCCACTTCAGGTTCGCAGGAAAGGAAGCATCCATGGAGGCAAAACCACCCACCTGCATGCAGACAGTAACTGCAGCAGCAGAAGTAGTCTTTATCTATGATAGGAAGATTTGGGGGTTTGAGATGGCAGAACAGCATAGAAGGCAGCCAGGACCCGTTTCTCAAGATAGGGAACTTTTAAGGCTGTGCAAAACCTCTTCTCCCTGATCCTTGCTTATCAAGCTCGCAAGGCCTTTTTCTTCTATCAGAGGAGAAGAGCTATCGTACATCAGCCAGCCACATCTCTCCTTCACAGTGAATGACACTTCAGAAGGCAACCTGTTGGTCCTCATCCTATCTGCCACGAGTGTGCTCTGAGATGCTTATTTTGACTAAAGCAAGAAGAAAACAGTTGTTGAGGGCTAGGAAAAAAACGTGAGGAACGGCACCAGCCTGGATTTTCACACAGCTAGCCTAAGAAGGAATATTTTTGATAATCCAAAATCTACGCAGCTCCTCCAGGCTCCCAACCCTCTACAGCCCGAGGCACCACGTAGCTGAGCTCAGACTTAGAACCGTTCCATCTGCAGGCCAGAAACTTTAGCTGTCATGCACTGTTGGTAATGATCTGACAAATTGCAGGGGTTTGAGCAGTTTGTGTACATGTGGCTTATATTCCTTGCTTACCTTCCGCCTTGGATCTCACCTTGGTGTCTTAAATGGGAACACATCCCCAGTTCCCTTCTTCCTCCTCCTCCTGAAATGGTGCTGGTGGGATTTCAGGTGAGAGTTTCAGCCCAAAGACATTTAATGCATCCCAGCAGTCATCTCCAGCCAAGCTCTGGCATTAGTTTTACTGGGAGGACCTAATAGGTCTGTAGCTCTTTGATCAGTCCTCTTTGGTATATGCTTGGCTTATGCAGGAAGGTACCTTCTCCAATTACATCAAAACTCATCCTAGCCCTGCGAGCCTATGCTGAGCAGCTCTGCTATAAATTCAGATAGTCATCTTAGCAAGACATGTGGTCACTGCTAAGGCTGCTCCCTTTGCACAACTGGCTAAGCACTTCCCTTTAATCCAAATATTTGAGATTGGCAAGAGTTTTCCTCTTTTTTTTCCAGGAAAATACACATGTTTTCAACGTGACACAGTAACGTCCACCAGTCCTGCAGACAGCAGTTCGTGTCTTGTTTTGGTGGGCTTGTTGGGTTTTGCAAGGGTGCCTCTGCCAGAAGCAGAGCAGATGATTGTATCTCAAAGGGGATTTGAGCCTAACAGGCAGCCACACTATGGACAGGCTATGGCTGTGGAGAACACAATGAGTATTCATGTGAGAAGAAATCCCAGAAGGTCAATATTGACTATTCATTATTCGCTTAAAATATTTGCCATGCACTTTGGGACTGAGAAAAATTCCCTTGACAGAGGTGACCAGCCACACTATTTGACTAAAACCCATGATGTTATCATAAACAAGGACTGAGCCAGTTTCAGAAAAAGAGAGGAGAGAAAATTATTCATCCATTTCTTTGCCAGAGTTCTAAAAAAGATAAGTGTTTATATAAAAACCTGAATCATATAATAAATTTCTGCTTTTTAATCAAAAAAGGAAGAAAAGTTATAAGAAATGTTAATTGTGATCAATACTCCAACCACAAGAAATGGCGTTATCATGAGTGTTGCATGGAATTGAACAGACATCACCTGGAATTTGCCATCATAGCTTGGCAGCTGTCCAGATAGGTGGCTACTTATCTTTAAACATAGGAAAGATGTTTCCATTTCAAAGCTTTTTCATTATTTTCACTTTGAAAAAATAATCAAAGTCAAACTTTGGTGTTAAACAAAATTCCAGACAAAAATAGAAAAACACAAAAACCCACACGCAACCTTTTTGAAAAAAGAAAAAATAAAGCTGCTCCATCTCCACTTGGAATTAGTAACTTTTAATTTGTGGATACAATTTATAGTGTTTTTTTACAAGCTGTTGTCTATAAGGCAGAAGAAAGTCACATTCTTGTTTATATCAACATGCTTTGACAAGCGTGGTGTGATCCAACCGCAGTACAACTCAGAGCTGGTGGCCAGGACGCGCAATCTTCACATGACATAACTGATTCAGAGTGAAGAGATGAGGCACACCGCAGCACACAAGTATTGTGATAGGACAGTCATGAAACATCAACATTAACACGTAAAGGAGCAGTATCTTCGAGAATGCAGAGAGCTTGTGGAGAAAGCAATTATTTTTTGAGGATAAAGGATCCCTTAGAAGAAGCAGAAGGACATTAGGACACCTCCAGGGTCAGACAGGGTCATGGTGGATCCCAGAACTTTATAGGTTGTGGGTTGTAAGATTGTAAGAACAATCATAGCAGGCTAGGGGGAAGACCCAGCTAAGTATCTTCTCCTGGTTGGTGGCTAGCAGTGATGCCTAAGGGATGCATGTGGCTGTAAGTGATACACGAGGACTTGTCACTCAAATACAGTCAACAGTCTAATTCCTACCACCACAGCGTGTTCTATAGAGTCTGGTTTGAAGATGAGAAAGACATTTTAGCAAAATGTCCTATAAAAAAGTATTCAGACATCAGACCTTGTGCCCCTCAGAGCAAGCAGAAAGGGAGAGTTGTATATTTCGCTAGTGAAGATGTATTTTCCTGCTCTTCAGCATAGGCGTTGGTTAAGTAGGGAGTACGGAGCTGCTCAGTCATGTTCAGGGCCCACGTCTCCATCCCTTACATTGCCTGGTGCTACTGTACTCTCCAGAGCTCTCTGCTTCCCCAGCCTTATTATACTGTATTATTATTATACAACGTTTTTCATGCAAACAAGAAAACAAAGGTAATTAGTATTACTGAAATCTATATTATAACTTGTTGGTCCCCTCAGTGTCCCTCTATCTTTGTACTTAGAAACAAATGATGAAGGTCATGGAAATCTTGAACTAGCCCAAATTCCCTATCTTCAGCTCCATCTCCCCCCTCCCCCTGCCTTGGCCCTGGAAACGAGAGAAATTGTAAACAAACATAACAACCTCCGAAGTATTTCAATAGCAAAATAACTAAAGCAATTCTCCTAGGGGCTGGTAAATAGCAGGCAAGCTATCAGAGCCCAGAGGGGGAAAAGTTCAGCTGAAACTAGTTACAAAATCTCAAGATGCAGTGTGACAAACTCCAGCCTGCTCCTGCTCTTGCACAGCATTGCCATTTTCCCACAGAATGACAGTTTTCAATTACTGGACTGTAGCTAAGAGCAAATTGTGCACTTCAGCAGCTGGAGTTCTCTCTCCTGATTTTCAGACGTGGCTGGGTAAAATGTACAGGGGCAAAGAAAATGGCTTTCTCTGCACAGCTGACTGAAGGACAAGCCCAGAGACTGCCAGGAGAAAGAGAAAGTGGAAAGGACCAGCACATGGAGGGAGGGAGTGGCTGCTGGGTTGATTTACCCCCCTCTCCTCCCTCAGCAATGAGACTTCAGCTGTACACGCTCCAAGAGCAAGCCTGTGTCAACCTGTCTGCCTAAACTTTAAACACGATTTAGATACATTCTTTTTTCCTGAAGGACTAATTCTCTAAATAGTCTGAGGTTTGGATCCCGTTATCCTCATTCCTACACATGTAATAAATTTCCCCTTTCCCCCACTGGAGTCTCCCATTAGACCCAAAACTGGATTTCTGGATGTAAGGATGTACTTAAGCTAAAACACATGCATGAGGGCCAATTGTCTTTGTATAACCCAGGCAGAAGGAGATAAACCCAGGCTTAACGAGGTACTAGAGGTGTTGCATCAGGTACTGTTCCACTGAAGTATGGAATAACTTGGCGGAAGCTATCCTAATAAAATATTTGTCCTAATAAAAGCAGACCTAGAGAGACTCACCAGCCTTTTTCTCCATGTTCTATGCAAGGCATTTTCATCTGGACAGAGACATACTGAACTCTGGTGCACATTTTTCCTTTTTCCTCTTGGGGATCTTGGGTCTGTAACCAGCTGCAAATCATAGAATCATTTAAGTTGGAAAAGACCCTTAAGATCATCAAAATCACACAGCATGAAGGGACTAACAGGGCTGGAGGGGACTAGGCTGGCAGCACCCCAAGCTTGTCAATAGCTGTCTGAACGGTGTCCACAAAGAGGACTCATCCTGCTGGGCACCTTGCGATCAGTCATTTTGATTTTTTTTTTCTTTACAGCAAATTAATGTTTTAACATGATTGCAGTGTTTTCCCTGCAGAAACCTTTGCCCTGGGAAAGGGAACTCCCCTGCCCAGGTCTACGGTGAGTGACATTGCTGGAGAAGACAGTGAGTCCCACTGCAGGGCTCAGCCACAGCCTAAAAGGCTGCTCTGTGCTTCTCTGGTGTCACCTTCTTTCATCCCCCATCAGCATAAGTGACATGGCTTGGAAAAATAAAATGTTACAAGTGCTCTGCTGTTGCAGGTACTATAAGGAGCTGCAGTTCTTGGATGAGCCCTGTGCCATCCCTGATTACCATCCTCCAGCGTGCCACCTTTGTGCTTTGGACAGTCACCGCCTGCGCAGACTCCTAATGCAACGCCGGATAAGCGAGAGCTCGACCTGGGAGTCTGCTGTTTTCCTGCACCCAGTGACTCAAGCTAACGCTCTTTGTCTAAACAATGTTAAATATTTCTGACAAAGCCAGAGAACCTGGAGAAATTTCCGGTCACGTATGACAATGTCTAGCAACACATTCCTGCCGAATGGGAAGGAGGAAAGCAGAGGGTAGGGCTGGATGAGTACATTTAGTGGTGACATGCCATTTTTAGACATAATTATGTAAATTACATAATTCATCTTGAAATATTGAGGATTTTTTCAGTATTTACTGCAATTACGTCAATTGACCTATTTATGTTATCTGACGTGCTTATCATTAAAATGGGACAATATATCCCATTAGATCCTCTTACTACATTGAATGGAATGATGATTAATTATATCATAAAAAGGAGCTGTGCTACGCATCTCTGAACATGGGATTTGAAGCTTAAAATAAAACAACAACCTCCATCATAATTTCCTGCCTTAAAACTTCCTCTTACCCGGCTGGGAAATATGCTCAGAGTTCTCCACGTGAGATTATTCTGATCCACATTTATAGCAATAAAATATTTGGAAAGCCAAACATTATTTTTGTAGGACCTATTGCTGTATATTATGCGGAGGCAGCACGCCTGGAGAAAAATCTAACAAACTTGGCTCATGTATATGACTTCATTATTATATTTCCTTTTAGAGTGGAGGAAAGGGGGTTTTCCCAACTACGTTGGTTATGACTTCTTGGAAACCACCTTCTGCTTTTCTCATGTGTTTGTGATCTCAGAGGGATCTCAGACAGAGTCCTGGATCTATGGAAAGGTTGAAAACAGTCTTCTCCCATTGAGCACAAGTTAAATACAACCCTTATTCTCACAACCGGTGCCAATGACCCGCTGATAGCATCGCTGATGAGGCTAGCACACAAGAAAGAAAATAAATCAGCCAGCAGTGTAACGAGAAACACAGGAGGGAAAAGCAATCAGTGCTGACCAAATGGAAAATGGCAAAATAAGAAGGGGAAGAACAGTGCGTCTCCAGGGTTCTTGGATAGAGGAGGAAGAGCAGAGCGAAGTCAAAACTGAAAGTGGAAGGACAAAGCAGGAATAGTGTACTCTAAATTCCCCTAGCACCTTCTCTAGCCCTAACAGTTCATCCAGCACTAACACAGGGACCTAAAACAGGCAGGGCAGTTGGGCATTCAGTTTACGTCTGTAACACAAATGTTGAGTGTCTCAATTTGGGATTAAGTGAAGTCAGCTTTATGGGTTAGCCACACACCCTCCAACAGGACCTTTTACACAGAGCAGGGAACTACATCTAGACTGTTTTAAAAATAATTTTTCTGAGTTTATTCCATCAACTCCTCTTCCCAGGGACTGGAACATCATCTAAATTGCTGTGGTGATGCTAGCCTCCCTGCACTACAAACTAACAAGTTTTACACTCTATTCAGCTTAATAATTGATAGTCTTTGAGAGAGGTAACGCCTTTTCTTCTGGGTGTTTCTCCTAGTGCATGGAAGATATTTTTGCCTATTGGCCTCAATGATTTTCTTTTTATATCTGACTTTGAAGGAGTCTGAATCTTTCAGGCCATATTATGGCTAGTAGCATGGTGTCTCTGGGAATGCAGAATGAC
Organism: Steatornis caripensis; assembly: GCA_013398225.1. Taxonomy (NCBI): domain Eukaryota; kingdom Metazoa; phylum Chordata; class Aves; order Caprimulgiformes; family Steatornithidae; genus Steatornis; species Steatornis caripensis. The sequence goes on along the minus strand of VZSC01013278.1, from coordinate 122,952 downwards.
AGTGAGGGATGTAGTATTAATTTCTGCTTTAAATATCATCTTGAAAGTGTAGGACAGAGCAATTTACTTGGTCATGTTCTTCCTAAGTAAGAGCTTCATCCCCATCCCTACCTGAGCCAAGCTCTGCCTGCTTCTCCTCATCTAAACCTTGTCCTCCTTCAGCCTATAGTACTCTTCAGCAATGTGTCTTTTCAGCACAGGCATGAAAGCTTAGACCTGAGTACAAACTGGGACAGAGAGAACTCAATGTGTGGTGTGTCGGGTGTGTGCAGGGATCCAGGGTGACCACTCAAAGGCACAAGAGGAGCTGGGTTGTCCTGTTCTCCCGGTTCTTTTCTCTGTTGGACACTTACAAAACTCTTTAGTTCTTCATTTTCTGGACAATGATGCAGTCTGGTATAGGCAAAGTTTTTTAGTTACTGACATGAAAGTCCCTATGCACTGCTATCAAAAAGTGCTTTGGAAGGAATAATGACCATATGTCCTTAGGGGACTCAGAGCTGTGGGGACAAGGACTCTCAGAAAGAGCATGAAAGGGATCCATAATGTGGATCTTACTGGAGCTCGATGCTGGTGAGGAATGTCTCCTCAGCGATGTCTGTTAAGTTTCTTGGTACTGTTCCTACTCGATCCCTAACCATCTGCTGCTCCTTTGAACAGGCGGAGGTGATGAAAAGAAAAAGGGGATTACTGCAATATGCCCCTTCCTAGCTGATCTCACCTGCCCTCACTAGCCAGCACGTAGTCCCAAAGGGAAAGGTTTCAGCTCATTTTAATCCAATGGAAAGGGCTTGAATGCATCCAAAGAGGGTTTCATCGTCGTTTGTTTTACTCAATTAAAAACCTGCAGACACAGATTAGCTCCCTGCTGCTCAGCATAGGAATTCTTTTAACACTACAGTGATTTACGATCTACCAGACAGTGTTTAACGAATGTCATCCAGAACCCAGAGATGCTTAACATAGGACTGGTCACTTGTGTTAATGAAAAATGGATTTGAGGTGACAGTCACTTCCGTGGCTGCATTTTGATAACAAACGACATAGCAAGGCCAGAGTAGAGGGAGACTTTGTAATTAATATTATGGTAGAATCAGGTATGTAATGGAGAGCTTGACTTAGAATTAAAATCAATACAACAACCGTTGGGGTGTGTCACTCCTGATCCCTAGGCCCTTAGATATTATGCCAGATGGAGGAAGGGCTGATGGGGAGGTGATGACACACAGTGAATATCCATCTTGTGTTAACTTCAGGCAAGAAATTATGCTTAGTGGAATGTGTTGGCAGTTTTGGGGATATTTTATTAGCATTTTGTTAGTCTTTTTTTTTTTTTTTTTAGTGTATGAGTTAACGGGAGGGACTATGGACAACTTCTCTCTGTTGCTATTGCTTTCTTTTCAAACAATGTTTTACACCAACCAGTTACTGTGTACTGTGTACTGGCAGGTTTTTGGTTTTGCTTTGTTTTCCAATCTTCCTGCAAGTCAGAAAAAATCAGGCCTAGAGTCTATGATGCTTGTGGCTTCTATGAAAATATAACGCAACTCCGTGTTTCTTACAAAGCACATTGTTTGCTTGCAGTAACAGGGACATCTCAGTCTGTTTTCAGGCTCCCACTTCTGTTTCCTTCCTTCCCTAACCATTCAGATGGCCATTATCATCTCCAGAGAGGCTGTTGTTGTTCTAGCAGAATTTTACTTTGAGGCTTCAGGATATGAAGATGTGAAAAGGTCAAGTGGTACCTGAATTAGGAGAGCAGAGAAATTGTGTATTTCTAGGAAATTCTTCTGAGGGAAAAAATATTGGAAATTGAAAATTCAAGATTTTAACCACTATTGTGAACAAAAAAATCTGCAATGAGTGAGGAGATAGGTTATAGATGATCGAGATATATGACGCTTTGCATTTCACATCAATGTTGACTTTTGTCCCACTTGCTTTTTTTGTGTTATAAGC
>VZSC01013278.1:99577-120862 GCA_013398225.1 Steatornis caripensis | reverse complement strand
TGTTATAAGCTAGAATCTCAAAACTGAAAGTGTAAATCCATTTTTGTTCAGAAATGCCACTGGGAATAATATGACAATGATGGAGCTTTTTCTGCACTTTCTTAAATTCAGTTATATTTAAATGTGGTTATTTAGGAAGCTAGGCGAGCTTTACAACTGGTTTTAGCTCCAGCAAAACAAAATAAAGCCCACGGATCATAGTAACACTACAAAACTGCCTTAGACAGCATCTTTTTGGTCACGTTCAGTGCAGCTGCAATCTGTAAACATTATAGTTGGACACTGTAGCAACCAAATACCACAGCAGCTAGTAAATGAGCAGCAATATCTATATATCAGATGAAGGGAAATCCATTATCTGTATGCATTGCCCTGAGGCTGGAGTTCAAAGCTCAAGCCAATCTCACAACAAAAATCGACTCAGAAATGATGCCCAAATTTCTGTCAGCGCCTGTGAGTGTGACAGAAGTGCTTGTTAACATCCACCACCGAGATCAAGGGCTGTAATTGTATCGCTGCAGCTAGGTGCCTAAATTAGGGCCTCCTCCAAAGCCCACCAAAGCCAATAAAAAAGGCTCTGGCTGATTTCATTAGGTTTTGGAGCTCGTCTTAATGAAAAGCTCATCTGCTACTCAGTTCACAGGCTCCTGAATCTCTCACCTTGTCTTCCTCTACTTCCCGCAAAACAAAACCATACCTCTCGTGATACCAGTGAACTTCTTAGCTTATTTTTGATTAGGAATTCAGAGAACAAAAGAAACATACTAGTTTGCCACATGAGTCATCATAGTGGGGTTCATTTGGGTGGGATTGCAGTTTTCTTGCTGTAGACAGAAATCTGGACAAATGCACTCAGTTTGGTTATTGCTCCCTTAAGGCTAATCCTTCAGCCACAGATTCGTGAATGGATTAATCCAGCAAGCCAAGATATCCCAGTTTATTTTCATCTGTAAAAATATGGAATGATCCTTAAGGGAGTTTTAACTATATCCTAAGAATAGCAAATGCACTTATAAGTGAAGGTGACATTGCTTATGCCTTCTAATGCCCATTTCCAGCACGCAGTCTGACCGTGTGTACAGGGAGATTGAAATGGTCTCCTTCATCAGTGGTGTTTAAATGAATGAATATCCAGGTATGATGGAGGTAGAGGTGATCCTGCCTTCCTTGACCCCTTGAAGATCTTTCCAGGTCTACTTTCTACCTGAGCAGGCAGCCAGGGTTTTTGCAGGAGGAGTGGAAACATCTGGTAAGCCATGTCCAGACTGTGCTCAGATGTTCGTCATACAAACCACAGTCTGCAGTGCCAATACAAAATTCTGAACAAAATGCTTTCCTGTTGCAGATATACAGTCAGATATATATCGGCTTAAGACTTCTGAACTGCAGATTATGTTGAAATCCAATTATTTTTCACCATGTTTATATTTGTGAAAAATGGGCTTCCCCCCACGTGACCCATCCAATGCACAAGACTGGGAACATATTATGAGGCTGCAAAAAAGGAGTGTGCTTTCTAGTGAGACCTTTCCGTGCATGAAGTGTTTGAGTCCCTCATCCTTCAGTGCTGTCTCAGAGCATCTCCTACTTTTCACAAATCTCGTGTCCCTGCTTGGCAGATCCCAGTTCAAGATGATTAGAGACGTTTAGGACGCCACCACAGAGTAAGTGATGCCACCTTGCACATGCATAACGTAGAAGCCTTTGGTGGTTTTTTGTCCTTTGGTGGCAGAAGGTGAGGCTCATCATGTGAGATGATCTGTGGACTTCATGGACCTGGGCTGCAGAAAGCGAGAAAAAAAAGGGAAAGAGACGGGCTGTTCTGCTCTACACCTTAGGGCAAGCATACTCTTGTGTAATGCTTCCCCACAGCACTAATGCAATTGATGCTTAGCAACAGACGTGAAGAATGGCTCTGAAGGCAACTGGCCACGACTCAGAAAAAAATGGAAATACTTCCATAAGTGCTAGTTTAGTGAACGCTAAGAAATTGAAACTAATTGCAGGGAGGGCAAAAAGCAGAGGAGAAGGATTCTGCGAGAAATACATCCACAATTACTGATGTGACTGGTAGATAGATATATATATGTATTTTAGGCCCACCAGGTGTCTGCAGAATAGTGATCGAGGGTCTAATTCACCAGGGATAATTGCCTTCACCCCATGGGAGTTGAAGTGTGCTCCCTCGGTGAATAGCGCTGATGAAAGGCAATGCGGGGAAGGCCCCAAACAGATCCGTGGAAGCAAATTGTTTCTTAATATTTTTCAGCCTGTGACCTGTACATTTCGCTAGTCTTAAATGCCACAGAAATGCCAGCTCTGATTTGCTGGAGCTGCACCACCCAGGCAGGACAATTCAGAGAGGCAATCGGCTGTGGATGCCATTTGCTTATTTATGGTAGCACAGGCAAGGAGGGGAGCGATGAAACACCTGAAGTGATGGATGCAGTGCATTGCTTACAGAGCAGACCTGAGCCATAAGTGAATTTTTATCCAGATTCAAGACTTTTCCTTATGGGTTCAGGTCTATTATTGCTCTTCTAATTCTTTCTCTTTAATGAAATGTCTTCATTTTCATTACAAGAAGACATTGTTACGCCTAAGCTGGCTGGACTGCCGACTGGACAACTGGCCTGATCATCAGAGCAAAGCTCCCAGCTCCTCAGTCCTTGGAAAACTAGGAAAAGCATACGTTTATCAGCTCTGAATGGCTGCTCTGACGCTGCACTGGCTTCATCAGGTTGGCTAAGAACTGCAAAGAATCAACGTGCATTAGCACAGATCACTCCTGCCTGCTCGTTGACATCTCCTAATGCATATTTACACTTTTACCATCCTTAATCACCTGTGACAGGATTTTGTCCAAATTCTTGTCTGGATTTGGGAGCCCTATGGGTGAGAAATGTAGTTGCTCTTTTCATTTCTATAGGGCTCAACAAATAGGAGCCAGTGATGTAAAGCACATGTGGGCAACTATCTGCATACATGTACTCACGTAGAATACAGATATTTAACCTCTGGATGACAAAAAAAGGACTAGGGTACTTGTGAGAAACTCACAAGTGTACAGTGGCATCACTTGAGTGTTTATTGAAATAACGATTTATTTTGGGGATTTTGTATACAAACAAAAGAAGTCTGTGCTTAGAATAAATGATTTGCTTTCATGGGTTAAGTTGTAAAGCATCTGGAAGCAAAGAATTGTCAGCTGAAGGAAATGGCAAATAGATGTGAATAACATGAAATTTGGAGAACTTTATGATCTCTTCAGACAATATGTGAATATGCATCAGTATGCCACGTTCTTTGAATAAATTATTCCTTTTAAATTATTCACTCAGTTCTAGTGATTGTTAAGATGAGGGGATTTTGACATAAAGTGCTAACTAGTGAGATTTTTAAAAAGCTGTATACTTTTTTTTTTAGAATTTTCTACCTGCATTAGCATCACTTTTCTCTTTTCAGGTAACTTTTTCTTTAAACTTGTCTCTCATTCTCTTCTTTCTATCCATTTCTTTCTTCTTTTTTCTTTTCAGCACTGCCTGAAGACAAAACAATTTCTCTGAAGGAGATCCTTTTAGGCTATAATGGGATTAGGCCTTGGAGCAGAGATCTTGTTTGGATCAGCTGTTGAACTCACAGGAGTCCTGTTAAAGGCCTATTAAAATTCCATGTAATACCTCAGTAAGTAACATGTGAATCCCCAGCTCATCTTTGGGAATTAAAGTGTGCAGAGCTTACTTGGCTGCTGTCAGGAAGGTTACGCAGACCTAGGACTCACTCGCTTGAAGAATAAGAGGACATCAACCTGCCTATTTCCTACACCTCCAAGAAAACATCAGAGTTAAATATTGCCGAAGAAAATTGTTTGGTTTTGAATTAAAAGAGCTAGAGCTCTGAGGGGACCTGGCTGAAGATCAGTCCAAGGCTGACAACTGACCAGTGACCATGGCCTTTCCAGGGATGACACACAGATACAGGTGGCGTGCATCTCAAAGGAAGGTTTGAAAGATTAAGTTTAATTCAGATTATCTTATCAGAAGCTCTCTGTACTCTAAATTCAGTGGAGTATATCAGAATGAGTCGAAATAGCTCTCAGCAGGATGGTATCTACCCTAGGATCTCCTAATTCTGCTCAGACAAGAGACACCATAAGAATAGACTTTTTTCTTCCCTCTGCAGACACGTTTTTTCTGCATAGGTTTGAGATCTGAAAGTGCTTCCATTTCTTCAGTTCTTTGTTATTTTCAAAGTTAAAAAGTTAAGGTTAGCTCTCAAAATGTGCTTGGGTAAACACAACAATAATACATTCTTATATACATTCTATTATATTGATCACCCAGCACTGCATCCAGCTTTGGTGGTGCTATTACGCTGCCGCAGAAATAATTCCTTCCACCTTAGTAGGCAACAGCAAATGGCTGGAGCCTGAGAGGACAAAGGAAAGGAAAGAAGGGGTGAAATGTGAACTCAGAAACAGTCAGTCTTTGGTGTCTCTGAATTTAAAAACAGCTGATCCAAAACCTGTCAAAAGCCCTTGCTTGACATAAGGCTTGCGCTTGAGCTTGACAGCCGCTTCCATCTGAGTTCTGCAACCCAAACATGCCCTCCTTTCCCATGGCATGGCCAAGGCTGCCCCTCCACTGGTATGCTTCGGCACCCAGCCCTGCTTCAGCACTGGCATGTCAGTGGGGCAGCTTTTGCCTCCTCTCACTCATTAGTCATAAGCAATGCTGAAACCTTTTGTGGACATTTCCTTTTTTAAGAGGATCTTGGAGCTTTTTACAAATCTTTATTGATTAAGCATCAAAACGTTCATCTGATGTAGATAAGTTTAATGTTATTATCCAGATTTTACGAGACAGGTTTTATTGAAGACACAGAGAAGTTAAACAACTTGGTGAAGGTCAGACATCAACATGTGGTAGAAGAGGGAACAGAGCTGGACTCACGTGTGGGCACTCTGTGCTCTTCGTATACATCACCTCTTATAACATTGTATTTGTATTTATTGTGCCTTTGGAATATTTCAGGCAGTGTTACGGATTTTACTAACAGATATGACAAGGGAAATACATTTGCATACACAGAGAAATAATTGTACGGAAGTGTGTTATGGCAACTGAAGGTGGGAGCTGGCTGGTAGGATTTCTGTGGTCTATTTCTCCTTTTCTGTGATTAATATAGCATTCAGGCTGTCCGTCTTGGTTCCCGTTGGTAGTTTTAACCTGAGTGAGGTAAATGCTCCATTCAGGAAGGCAGGATGTGCTGATAGCTTCTGAGGTCAGGAAGGGAAGATTCAGAGCTGGGATAATGTCTAGGACTTCCACGTGGATTAAAATTCTTGTTTTGCCCCGGCCTTGCCTGAATGACTGTTGCTTTCTATGCCTCAGCTTTCCGCCTGTAAAATGGGAGTATTTGTGAGATTTAGCTGTGCTGCAGAGATGAGTATGTCAAAGAACGTCTGTGATGATACTGGAATGATGGAAGTTCTTTGAACTGGAAAACTAGTGGGCCAAAATTTGCTGGCAGCCTGGCCATGAAGCTGATGCATGTTTCCGTGCTGGGGATGGACTTTGTGAGGAGAGAGGAGAGATGTCTGCGGCCTTGTGGCACAGCTCTGTGCCATTGCCAGCCAGTCGGTCCTTTCCTACCCTCCTTCCCCTCTCAGATTTGTTGTTGTGTCTGGGTAGAAAAGGGCCTGGATATGAGCAAGAATTTCTCTGAAATGGCCCAGATGTGCGGCTGAGCCCTTCCTACCTGGTCGTCTCCAAACCTTCTTCCTTGTTTTAATTTTACCATGTGTGAGTGCTGCAGCAAGGAGGAGGAGGAGAGGACCTTCCTCTCCTCTTGTGTCCCTCTGCGGAAGCCAGGCAGGGCTAGATAGGATTGCTGCAGCTCTTGCAGGAACAAAGCCACTTGAAAGCTTGACATCCTTGGTCAGGCTCCCTGAATGGGCCGGACATGGGCATGTGGTTTACCTCCAAATACAAATGATCTTGAAGAGAATGGTCTAAGTCCTCTGAGCCAGCCATGGCCCAATGCCCCTCAGAGCTGCTGTGCCGGAGGAGGCTCCGCTGCTACCGGCGGGACAGGCCCTACAGCTGAGTGCCCAACAGCTTGTGCTCAGGACAAAACCCATGAGATGTTTTTGCTAGGAGGAGGTTGCTGACTTACAGCACTGATGGTGCCTCAGCCATGGGCTGCCATGCACCCTGCCTCCACGGCTTCCCCCAGGCAGCCGAGGCGGGTCCTCAGCCGGAGTGAGGAATGAAACGATCAGAGAGACAAGAGGGTGGAAGAAAATGCTATCGCTTATTAGCAGTCTAGCCGGGCAGCTGTTCGCGAGCTATGCGGAGCTATGGGACTATGAAGCTGGGGAGCTGTGGGCATCCACAAAAAGGAGTTTGTCTCCTTTTATCCCCAGGTAAAGCCTTGCCTAGAGGATGAATTCCTTTTCCTGGTGCTGACAGGGGAGACGCAGGTGAGAGCAGAGCCTCTCCAGCAAAACGGAGCTGAAGCGGTGACCGTGCGCACAGGCGCTGCCTGCAGAGCTGCTGCAGACCACAAATGCCCCCTTGAGCCCAGGGAAGGGATTGTTCGTATAGATGTCCTCTGTCATCCTTCGACCTTCCTCTAGCCTTCTGGTGAATGAAAACGGGCCTTTTGTGGTAGGATTTTAAGAGATATTCCAATTCTTTCCGTCCTCCCGGTTTTGATGGCTAGCTGTGGGTGCAGCGCCGTTTTCCTGCAGGAAGGCACGCTGGTTTCCATCTCCAGCACCCCATGTATCGCTGCCCTGCTGGGGTCTCCTCTCCAGGGCATGAACAGAAAATTATTCTCCATTTTCTAGTCCTTTCTTCTTTGCTTCTAGCTGTGCACGGTGCCAACTATGCAGTGTTTCAATGGCAGCTTAAATGCTTTTTAATAGGGAAAAAATGCATAATTCTTTAGAACGAGTCTGTAAGCAACTGTGAGGGGCATGAATGAGCTCCTGTCACCTAAGCCTCGTATAACTGATGTCACCTTGGCCTCCGCTGTTCCTCCAGTTTCTGTGAAAGGCTGGCCGTGTATCACACCCGAGACTCTTTTTTTTTCATGGGTTCATTCTCACTCCACTGACTTCCTCAAAAACTTCTGAGCGACTTTCTCTCCTATTCCCAGCTAGTCCAAATAGTGAATTTGCTAATGCCTGACTATAATGGAGACACTCCAGTGTGTCAACTTCCAGAAATTCAGTATTTAAGAGTTTACAGGTGTTGCATCCTCCATCAACCAGCCGTTGAGCCTAGCACCTCACTGCTGCCTGGATTACTGTTGTACATTTTGATGAAGCAAATGATGCAGCATTCTGCCCTGGCAGATCATCAGATCCAGGGAAAAACTGAATGGATATGATAAAACCAGTGATTTAATATGATGTCTGCCCTGCTGTTCCCCAGTTTAGGGGATTCATGTAAGTGAGGAGCAGATGGGATCTCCAAGGGGAAATTCTAGGCTTGTATTACTGAAACCAATGTAAATTTAGTACTGCATTTCTAAAGTGTTGCTGGAAAGCAGCCAGGAGTCTGAAATCTATCCAAGGTTTTCACCTCTCTGATTCATATATATATATATGTATATTTATATATACGCACACTTATTTATTCATATATTTCTCATAGGTGGGAATGTGAGGTTTCATTCTCATGTGATTGTGGTTCATCTTGCTTTAAATGTCATCTGACTCTCCACTTGCCCTTTTTGGAATGAGTGAGAACATCAAAGTCCTGACCAACTGTAACTACCAAGGAAATGTTCACACTGCTCCCAAGAACAGGCACTGCTAATGCTGTTGTACCAGCCAAATTTTAACTTGTGTTATAACCTTCCAGTTCCACAAACTCCTCATGCAATTTTCAATGGATAAAGAAACTTGTCATTCTTCCTTTTCTGCCTAACTGCTTGACACAGCGTCACTACCAGTTATTGGAGCATCATCCCCCTTCTGCCCCTTGATGATGGCTGCACGTAAAGATGCCCCCTTTTGCTTCACTGTCCGTACTATACATTTTGCTAAGACCCCTGAGGAATACAGAAATTCTGTAAATACAAAATCTTTTTCTAGAGGTTGTTAGGGTTGCACCCAGCATGTGGGACATTGTGGCTTTTCATTAAGGCCATCTCAGGCCATTCTAGAGGCAACAGCTTTCATCTGGCACGCTCCGCATCCTATCCCTTACGCTCCCTTCCCCAGTGGTGCATGGAATGATTTGAAAGTGCGACAGCCAAGAGAAATCTTGGCCCTNTTAAGGCCATCTCAGGCCATTCTAGAGGCAACAGCTTTCATCTGGCACGCTCCGCATCCTATCCCTTACGCTCCCTTCCCCAGTGGTGCATGGAATGATTTGAAAGTGCAACAGCCAAGAGAAATCTTGGCCCTATCCTATCTAATCTGATCAGTTCAGCAGAGCAAGAGGGATAGAAATCCACAAACGCTGCCAATAAAAAGATTTTCTTTGGCTAGGGCTGACATTTGGCATCGTCTTTATCTGTATGTGAAAGCAATTAAAAAAAAAAAGTCAAGAAGAATGTCCCTTAAAACTCAAACTAAGATTGGATGAGATGAAAACAGGAGCTGACATGAAACAGTCTTCTTTAGCAATGGGTGTCAGGTCAGCTGACATTCCATATTGATTTCGGGAAAAGCCCAAGCATGGAAAGGCTTCATGTCCTTACAGGCCACCTCCACTCTTGTCACAAGGAACCTGCATAACACTAGCACCTCCAAAGTAACAGCGATCTTTCAAGCAGCCTTGGAAAAAAGCATTTATAATGCTGTTTTTAGGGGGTTTTTTGTGGGTAAGAAGCCTTCCATATCTTCAGCTGAAGATACTACAGAAGTGCTAAATGTTGATGTGATCACAAGTTTGCCAGCGTGCAAGTGAGATGCCGTAATCTGGATTTGGAAATGAAAAATCAACATTTTCAGACCTCCTTCAAAACTATAATTTAGATATTATTCTTCAAGCTCAGTATAAACGATACTAAGGAGTTAAATTTGCCTTCTTGTTTTGTCCCGCATTGCATCTTGTAGCTTTTACTGAAAGTCCTCAAAATTTTTTAAGAAATCAATGTATCCCTATTAAACATCTTGGTTTCAATAAATCAGCATTTTCCAATAGAAAATCTCTCTGCCTATTCTTATTTTATTTTTGATAGTGTTATATTTCAGAGAAATGTATTTTGCAGTGCATCCTCAGAAACAGGTAAATTACTATGCTGGCTCAGATCCATAGTTCGATTAGATTCATATTTTGCATTTGACAGTACAGCAGAGAGGTCATTTCAGAATCTATTGCAAGAAGCACAGGAGTGGAGTTACCTGCTCTGGGCGAATTTTCTCCCTAGCCCATGCTGAACAGCCATGATGCAGCTGAAGATTCCCGAACAGTCTCTCTCTTCCTGGTCCCAGTGATTTCCCCCATTCATTCCTATAGGAAAACTATTCACTTTTCTTAATTTCTTTATTTAAATCTGATTCTCGCAACAACTTCAGAGGTGACGTTGATTTATATCCGCGTGCGGTGAGTGGTGTACACAGCTGTACTGGGTTCCCCATGAAATGACCCCTCGCTGCCCAGGGACTCTGACTCCACGGATAACCTTTCTTTTGCAATGCAAACCCAACTTCCCTGGGAGTGCCATGACCTTTCCTTTCCTACAGGGAGGAGACAAAAAGGCAGCCACCTCCCCTTGGATCGAGCTGCTGGATCATTCAGCAGATGTCTGGTTGTGTGCCACTCAGAAAATGTCACTGCCTGCCGGCAGCTCCAAGCAGGTGATTAATGCCAGATTGAGGATTTTTCTGAGCTGCATTTGGATCCTTCTGTTCGCTGCCGCTTAGCAAAATGACAACCTGGCCCGCGTGCCACCGGAGGCAAGCGTAAAGCCTGGCACACAATGGAAGCAGAGGATCTTCCAGGTCTCGCAACGGGAGGATGAAGGTCTTACCAGAAGACCGGTGAATTAGAGATGAATGGGTGATTCAGCTAGGTGCAAATCCTGCAGTCATGGCTCTAGCGAGGGCTTGTGGACACCATCCCTGCTCCGTTTACTTTGCCTCATCAGCTACAAATTGGTCATTAGAAAAATGGTGCTAATTATTTGGCTGCTTGCCTCAGAAGCGGCTGGGTTTGAGCAGGTGCCATAGAGTTTCAAAGACATTTAGGAAGGAGGTGTTGGAGAATGCAATTGATGGCTGGAGTATCAATGTGTGTGCAAGAAGGCCTTCATGGGGCAGAAAGTAAAGTGCTCTGTGAAAGATTAGACTTCTATCCTGTTAGAAGCAAGGAATGAAGAGGGAAAGGTGAGAGATGAGGGAGGAGTGAGCATGAGAAAGTGATGTCTGCTTGAACCAAAAGATATCATAGCAAGGCTCTGAGCACGATCATAGGGAAGTCTTGGACTTGTGCAGACCTCCGCTATAGGAAGATATTCCAGACAGACTCAAATAGGGGCTTGTCCCTTCAGGGAGTTTCTTTTCAGTCTAAAAGAGTCAAACAAGATAGTGTGATGTCTCCTGGTAAGAGCAAAGAGGATTCTATCCTCAGTCCCTTTAGAGACTTTAAAATACAATATTTGTTCTAAATACAGTTTTGAAGGAAGCAAACAAAAGAATGCAGTACCCTGACCATCATCCCAAGCACGATCTCAGCCTTTTTTCAAGTGTTGGTGTTGAAAAAAAGAAAAAAAATCAGCACCTGACTTACTTTCCTCCCTCTTCCTAACTCCTCAACATATTTGTCTTTTCTCCACTTCCTCCACATCCTCAGACTGATTGCCTGCACTGCCATGTGAGGGGCTGTTCCTTCAAGCTGACAGTTGCTTTTTGCAAACTGGAGAGTTCCTGAGTTGCTGGTGCTGCTTGTTTCTATATTTTAAGTCTTTGATCTCATGACTGAAATGAGAGAAAAGAAAATCAAGGCTTTGGCTAAGTTCCCAGCCCCGTCACTTTGTGACCTTCAGCCAACCACACGAACTTCTAATGTCAACATTCCCATCTGTTAAGCCTCACAAATAAGTTGTAACGGAAAATTAATAAATTGTATTGGGGTATATACACTTACAGTCAGTAGCATTTCTTTCATGAGTAATCCCATCGACTTGAGTGCAATCACATGAAATAAAGTATTACTCATCATGAGTAAGGGGCTAAGAATCCAACCTTTAATATTTGTAAAAAGCTTGAGGATTTTTATGGAAGAAGTTGGAGAGAGAGGCATAATCTTTGATCTGGGCTACAAATGTGCAGAAATTCATCCACCATTAGTGTCTAAAAGGTAGATGACAGCGCCCTCTTGACTCTCTCGCACACTTTCCCTGCTGCAAGGATGATTTGGAGCCTGATGGTGCACAGGGGATGATCACAGGTTGTAGCAGAGATGGAGATGGACAAAAAAAAAGACAGCAAGTTTGAGAGGGAGGAGTGAATGAAACTTTGTCCTGTCAGCGCCAAAGGTTGCATCACAGCAGCAGGAAGAGAATATCCAATACTGAATCCTAATGAAAAAACACGCTGGAACCTCGTTTAACGACACTTCAAGTTTAGCTAACATATCCTGAGGCACACCACGCTTCTACCTTTGCTGTGGAAGGATGCCCTTCAGAGCGCTTCTGCGTCCCTGCACACAGCGCAGCGTGTACCCTTGAGGAAGGAAGGCGCTGCCCTCGGGAAGAGCCAGCGTGGCTGCTTGCAGAAAGGACTGTCAAACTTTGACAGCACTAAACTCACAGGAGAGGGTGCTGTGGGAAAGAGACAAGGACGTTAACTTTGAGAATGAGAAGCTTTTTTACCCCCCAGTCCATCTGCTTATCGTGGTGAGATAACAGCTAAACAAAGCTACAAGTAGCTGCTGACATTTCCCTGCTGATTCTTTCCTCTCCCCCTACCCACAAGAAAACACAAGAAACGCCTGACTTTGATAGCAGCTGTCAGGCATGGGTCATCCTGCCAAACAGAGCTCTTAAGACTTTTCCCGAGGCAGACTAAAACTCTGGAGGAGGGACAGGGAGGTGGTGGGACTGGGAAGCCCATTGGGAAGGGCTGTGCAACGTGGCCAGCCCCCAGGCAGCGACGTGCTCTGAGGCATTGGTATCAGCTCTTCCCCATGGGCATCCCTGTCAAGATTTTTTCACAGGCAGCCACCTGACCTGTGCCAGATCAGATGCCAGTCCTGCCTTAATTTGTGCCTATGGGGTGTGTTTTTGTCCTGGTTATCTGCACCAAAATGCAGATGCCCACTGATGCGTTTTTGTGTCCAGCCCAAGCCTGGCCATGTTCTCCTAGGAGTGAGATAACCTCGTGGAAGTGGACCTGTTTTGGGTTTAGTATCTCACTTCATTGTAACTCACGTGCAGCAATCCCATATTTTGGCTAAGGTTTTTAGTATCTCTGGCATCTGATATTGGAGAGAACAGGCTGTCACCTGGAATTCAACTGACAGCATTTAAAATTGCACAGGCACAAATGCACAGTCCCCAGGGCCAGGTTTTGATGTGAGTCACAAAGCAGCACCCCTTTATATGAGCAGAGGGCTGTGTCCCATCAGACCTGTTCCCATGAGAATTCAAATGGATTTGCATTCCTCCCACAAAGAGAAAAACATGAATAGGTCCTCTTGTGTGTTCATGATGTTAGCAAGCATATTGCACTAGTATCTACCATCGATATACTATACTGTGACAGCACATGTGATAAACAGGCTGGAATCTGCCATGGCAACTGATGCATATTTCATATATCGGGTCTGATTCTGATAGCTTCTTTGCTTGTGTTATCCTTCTCTCATACCTGTTTGAGTCCATGTGAGGTGAGAATTGGGTTAATTGATTTGTGCTTTCTCCGGCATAAGCTTGGAAGCTTTCAGGAAACAAAGATTTAAAATAGTCTCCAAGATCTGATTTCTAACTGCGTTGGGCACCTGGCATACCAGTGTCTCTTACGGATTTCGAAGAAAACCCTAAATCACTTGGCGGGTGAGTAAATTCTAATGGCTCGCTTAACAAGTGCTCCTTCATGGATATATACCCCTCATGACAATATCTAATGTTCAAGTGGTGTTCTGAAGCATATAGGGGAAGTTAGGATCAGAGTCAGAAACTGGGGAGGTTACATGGGCCTCAGTCCACTGCACTAGCTGCAGGACAATTTTGGCTGCATGCGGAAGTGCTGCTCAAGGTTCTTCATCTCTTTGAATCACCCGAGCAATTTCCTTCCCCGCTATTGTAAGGCTTGAGACTTAGATGCACCCCCTTTAAGGAAAGTATTGTCCCATTTCCATGCTGTGGGTACAGAACTAGCACAATGAGAAATTACTTTATTTAAGCAGCACTCTTCTGAGGTTTAAGGTTGTCATTACTGCCCATGCTTTCTTCTGCAGAGAAATTCAGGAAACTCTTGTGGTTATTTGCCTCAAAGCTAACAAGCAGCTGAAAATGGCACAGGTTAGTTATGTTTAAAGACAGAAATTGTTTCCTTTTATTTACTCTGTTTTCTTCTTAATTTGCTCAAGTGACCTTTTCTTCATTTAGCGCTGAAAAGAGCAAACAGAACAGCTGATTGACCTGGATATCTTTTATTCTTGGTTGTTGAACTCCAGGTACTCACACGCAGTTCAACTGACTTCTCTGGGATTTCAGCCTATTTGCTTCAGCATAACCAAAATAAAAAAAAAACAACTAAACACCAGCACCATTCAGTTCTTTACCTTTTCTTTCTCTTGCACTACTATCACGTAGATACCCCTGCAAAATGGTGACACCCTGGTATTGACATTTTTCCTTATGTATGACAAGAAAGTCTCCCTCATCTGCAGAAATTCTCGTTCTTTTCCGTATCTCCTTTGACCCCGATCTATTTCTGCGATGCTTTCCTTATGTTGCTGCTCCCAAATGATCATGTTTTCCAGGGCAAAAACATGCAGCTGACGTTAGAAAACAAGTGAGGAATTATAATGTCTCTCCAAACAGCATTACATTTCATTCAGGTCTTTGATGACCACTGTGCATTGAACGCATGTATACCTTATCCTGAGCTCCCCACAGCAGCCTACCTCTTCTTTTATCCCCTAGAGGATACGATTCATTTGTATATGAATAGTTTCGATTGTTCTTCCCAGAGCATGTTATGCGTGCGATGGCCTCAGCAGGATTTTATTTGCCGTTTTACGGCCCACTTACATCCTTCTCTGAGGTCTGTCTTAAATTAATTTCTTGTCATCTTCCCCAGACCTAAGTGACCTAAGAAGAAGGTGGAGGAGGGAGGAAATTTTGTTCTTTGAACAAATGTTGCCCTTTTTCACTATACCACCCCATCCTCAGGGTCTTAATACATATCTGTAACAATGCATGTCCTAGGAGTAGTCCCTGGAGCACCTCCCACTATTAACCTCTTTCCATGCTGAGAATTGGACTTTTTATTACAGCTCTTTGATTTTTATGTCATAGCTTGTTTTCAATCCATGAAAGAACTTCTGCCTCTCACCTCAAGGTAACCCACTAAGCTTTCCTTAATAGCTCCTTGTGAGCACTTTTCTCAAAAAATCTTTTGAAAACCTAAATAAATCATCTCTGCTTGTTCAGAGGTATCCATTATTTTTGTTAACATTTTGAAATGCATTAAAATAGATCGAGAAGCACGACGATTTACTATGACAGCCTCCATGCTGGTTTGTCCCAAGCATCTGGGGGCATTGTAACTCTGTCTTCAATGGTTTTTCTCTTATCTTTTCTTCAATTGAAGTAAGGCTTGCCAGCCTGTAATTCCTTCATCTTCTTTCACACCTTTATTTAAAGATGGATACAGCACTGGCCACTTTTCAGCCCTCTGGCATGAGTTCTCATTTTAATGAAAAAAGTGACAGGTTTTGTGCTAATAGCTCTACTTCTTTGCTCTCTCATTCCTTCTGAATTTGTGTCTGGTCCCAGTGACCTATAGAAAATTGATGGTCTCATCCAGTAGTCTTTACATGTGCGAGTAGGTCCATTAACTTCAGCAGCCCCTCTCTAACTTCAAAGAGCACATCTGTAGAAACGAACACTCTTCGATCAGGTCCTGTTCCTCCGTCTGTCACACTAAGCACGAATGTTTCCATGCCACCTTCTCCTTCACGAATTGCTTGATTTTGGGCGGAGGTTTTTTCCCACTCCTTCCCCTTTTCTTGCCATTGTATTTGAGGTTGGGGCACGGCCCTTTTTTTACTGTATGTGTGTGCGGTCTGTGCTGCAGCGCGTGTCTCAGCCCTTGTATGAACTGCAAACTTCCAGCACACATTCTTATCCCTCCCTGGNCAGCAGCCCCTCTCTAACTTCAAAGAGCACATCTGTAGAAACGAACACTCTTCGATCAGGTCCTGTTCCTCCGTCTGTCACACTAAGCACGAATGTTTCCATGCCACCTTCTCCTTCACGAATTGCTTGATTTTGGGCGGAGGTTTTTTCCCACTCCTTCCCCTTTTCTTGCCATTGTATTTGAGGTTGGGGCACGGCCCTTTTTTTACTGTATGTGTGTGCGGTCTGTGCTGCAGCGCGTGTCTCAGCCCTTGTATGAACTGCAAACTTCCAGCACACATCCTTATCCCTCCCTGGCAGTGTATCACCTTCATTATCTTGAAAGGAGAACTATGAAATGGAGACTTTTCAATCTTCCCCATGGAAGACATGTGTGTTTTTTAAAAAAATAAAAATTACTTTTTCAGTTATGTCTGTTATGTTTCCTCCTAGGGACTGAGGGAACTCAGTGAACCAGAAAGTAAATGCGATTGCATTCTCAGAGTAAAATGGGAAAGGTATAAAAATACAGGAGAGTGAAAAGCTATTTAGGTTAAGCAATGCTAGTAGCACAGCAGTTCTTGGATATAAAATGTCACAGGTGGACCAAACACTAAAAGAAGTATTATAAGAATAAGTGGAGTAACTCTTCAAATAATGGAAAGGGGACAGAAATCAAGCTGCCTGTAAGTTGATGTTTGATGTGTTTCAGATCAGGGTTATATATGTGATTGCCTGAGATGGCAGAGAACTGCATTTGAGGACACAAGAAATTTCTTTCACTTTTTTGTCCCAATGTTTCTGAGAGTTAAGTAAGGATGATGCCCTCAGGGGCAGCTGATTTAGACCATGCTTAAAGAAACATAGCTGGAAGACGGAGAGTGTCATTAACTCCTCTGGTATTTTTGCTGCCTTACGTGCTACAACCTTGTTCAATTGGACTGAACGATTAACCACACATGTGGATAATCCCCTCCAGTTTACGCTTTAGGACTGATGCAGGCAACCCAAAGCCTCGGGCATCTTTGTGTCAAGCCAAGTGCAAGGTTTGCAAGATGGTGGCGGGTATCCCCTGGAACCAACGCGAATGGTAAGACAGTGTGTTACAGAGGAAAAGAGCAGCTGAAGGGAGTCACCAGAAGAGAAGCATGAATCACATTTCCTCTCCTGCTGGTCTTTATCCTTTTGTCTTGACAGATCGTCAGGAACTGCCTTCCTCCTTCCCTCTCCACTGGCTCACACGGCATCTTCACAGCCAGCCCTTGGCAAAGGCTTTTTGGTGGCCGTTCATTAATTCTGCCGTGGCCTTTAGTAATGTCATCTTGGCTCAAATGCTTTCTTGAAATACAGTGCTGCAGATTTCTCCAAATATCCTTGGCATATTATATGGCACTGGAGTAATGCTAGCTCTCTTAAAACATAGACGAAGCATACAGTGCTAATTTATTCCTTGCTTTTTATTCCCAACATAATTTTGATTTTAATGTCCCATCCTCACCACATCAATATCTTTTCACTCCTGGCATGCTAAAACAAAAAGTAAATATTTCATCTTCTTTTCTTTCACTAAGATACTTACCCAGAGCATCTGGGAGTATGCAAATGAGACATGACTGAGGGATGCTGCTTGGGTGCTTAATGGGACAACAGGGCATGAGGATATTGCCCACAAGTGTCAATGTGAATGGAAAATTAGCTACGCTGGATAGTGATGTATGATTTAATATAGCAAAGGATATTTACAGTGAAACAACAGCTCACGAGAATATATTGCAGAATTGTAGACTCTGCCTGAAGGATCAGAAAGGTTTATTTATTTAAGATATAAAAATCAAGCCGTCCTTCTGCTTTGTTCTGCTGGGTATACCGAGCAGGGCAGTGGCCTATTGCTTTAACTATGATGTATTCCCTTTCCCTGCAAAACCCCTACACACTTTGAGCAGTAAGCTATCAAAATTCCAGAATTCTCATAATTCAAACTGCAGGTGGTGTCCGGAAGTCCCACGTAAGTGGCCACTGGACATGAATAAAGCACATTGCCTTGAAGGGGCATTGAATCCGGCCTGGCTGCAAGTGAACAGCTCCTGTGTGCATCAGTTTCTTCATCATCTTTTTGACAGGCTACAGATCTGACCTAGTCCCAGAAACCGTGACCAAATTAGTGGTGATTCTGGTATCCAGTAGAAATTTTTTCCATTATACTCTGCCTGCAAGGAGTCTTGAAGCAAAGCAGACCTGGGACTGGGCTTAGTCACCTGGAAATGGCTTCTCGAAAAAACTTACGTCTGACAGCCAAGATTATTTAAGGCAAAAAACCCACTTCAGCTGAAACCTTGCCCCTGCTGGAGTCTATGGCACTCCAGTGGGACAAGGGCTTATGAAGAAACTCCAGAGGCTGTTTCTGAGGCTCAGTTCTCCTCCTGAGGAGCTGGTTTTGGCATTACCTTCTGAAACAAGTTCCCGTTTTCCACCTATTTATTATCTTAGTATTTGGAAAAAAGTATCTGGGCGAGTCCTAGCTAGTGCTGCACAGGTAAAGCTGATTGTTTCACATGTAAGCACACGTGCACATGCATGTAAACAATCACTTTCTGCAGTGATATAACTTGAAGAACAAGACTGCTAAACAAAAATAACCTTGAGCTTTGCTTTCTGGGTTGGTTTTTTTTTGGGGTTGGGTAAATAAGTGACTTTGAATAGTGACAACTTTTTTATCCTTTCTCCCAAACCCACTGTATGCAGTGGTTTATTAGATATGCAGCCAGCACCTGAGGTGCTGGAGGGCTGCGGGGGGAACCGGGGCTGGGACTGCCGGAGGAGCCAAGGTGCCAGCTCGTGGGAATCAGGGTGCAGCTTCCTCCCGCTCCATCAGCCTGCCCAGCAGGGACCTGGCTCTCTCTCCTCTCACTTTATTACAGCTTTTAACACTTGCCAGTGATGAGCCCGGTGAAATAAAACCTGGAACAGCTCAGTACGTGTTGTACACTGTTTGTTGGGGATCCAGAACTCAATTTGTCTCTGTACTTGCCTTGTACGATGGGTAATTTAGTAGCAGCACTTAGATACTGAGGTGACAGATGCCTTGTAAGTACAGCGGATAGACTAAGTTATTAGCATAAATGTGAAAAAAAATCACAGATAGAGAAGGCACTGAAGCTTTGCCCCTCATACGATCCATGGAGGATGCCAATGGATGATCAGCAATCCTTTAAAACTGGTGCCCAGACTCCTAACTGAGTCCAAGATAGCTTTACATAAACCATACAGTGTAAGGGAAGGAAGCTAGCCCACGTTTTCCTCCCTTTTGCCACTCCTGCATTGGTTGTGCCTTATCACACCTGACACAAGGTAGAGCAACCCATGCCCAGAATCGCCGTGCTCCCCTGGCAGCTCACAAAGCGGTGTACAGAGCCTGCGGAAGAGCAGCAGCCTGGGGGGATCTCCATAGCCTCATGTCATAGTGAGAGGGCAATGAGAAAGGGCTTTCTGCTAAAACGACCATAGTCTTAGGAGTGAGAGAGAAGGAGGTGTGCAATAAGCCTGACCCTAATTTGAAGCTGTTGGGAGGGACTGCCTCTGTGCAGTAGCTTTACTCTCTAAAGTGTGCAGCAGCTTTACTCTATGAAGTGTGCAGCTGAAGCCTTTGCAGTGCGTGGCTGGGCCCCCTGCGGTGCTTTTCAACTCTGTCTGTGCAGCACCAGTGAGACTGAATACAGCGAAGACGTGAGCCCTGCAGCCCGCTGCAGGGGTGAGCCCCGATTTGGCAGAGAGGTGGGTGTCTGTGATCCCACCGAGGGAAGGGGTCAGCCTCACTTCTTAGAAAAAAGGAAGGTGCCAGGGTCTGCCAACAAAGAAAATCTGACTTCTGTATCAGAGCATCCGTCCGCTCTGGAGCTTGCGTAGTGGGATTTTGCTGGGGGCAGCTCCCCGTTTCAGGATCTCAGGGACGAGGAGGAAGAAGCGCATGGAGCATGCGTGGCAAAGCAGAGCCCTGCTCATGTCAGGGCATTGCAGCATCCTTCCTCTGGACCCCACACCAAGACACTGCAAGTCTCTTGCAGTCCCAGGGAAGGATCTCAGCAGCAGCAGCTGGGCAGCAAACCCTCAAAGATGGTTATGGAATAATGCGCCGCTGGGGAGGGATTCTCCCAGCTGCCTGTTAGTGAGAAGCTGGTTTGTGCCCTTGAATGAGTCTCTTTGAAGACTGTGAGGAGGGTTGGCTGCTAAAGACCTGCTTCTGTTCTCACAAATCTCTTTCTTATCTGAATCTTGCTCACTCACATCTTTGGCACTTGGTTCCACATGCCTTAGTATAAATGCAAATCATAACAGATTTAAATTTGCCACCCTTCTGTTTCATTGATGATTCTCTTGTTGTTCACTACTAATTTGGTGACAATTCTGGTTGGACTTGAAGCCTAGGAAAACTTTGATTCCCTTGAAAAGTAATAAGTATTTCCAGGATATGCTTATACTGCCCTTTTTGTTGCACAAAGAAAGGAGGAGACTGCAGAGATGTCAGACAATAATCTCTCTTCAGTGTTAATACTGAACGGGAAGCTACTTTTCCTGTTTGCATACAATATATGCTCTTCTTTCATGCAACTCCTTTAATCAGATTTTGTGATCAAATTCTGGCCCGTTTTGTGTAATTCGCAGGTCTGGGTTTACATATGCTTTGTAACTAGAAAATGTCAATGACACATGGAAAAGCTTGTATTTGCAAAGCAGCAGTTAGACATTTGCGGTTCGTAAGCAGAGACAAGCAGGGCAGCAGTCGGTCTGGAGGAATGAGGGTCTGCGTCGTGTCCACAACAGCAACACGTGGCCTGGGAAAGGGGATGTGTTGAGTGAAATGTGGGGACCAAAAAGTCACCTTCAAAGCTGTGTGTGGGAGAAACTTGGACTCATCAGCAACGCGTGAGCTTCCTGGCAGCTTTTCACTCCTCCTTTCCACTGGTGCAATGACTTTGGCTGTCGCAGGACTGGGCAGAGTCATGCCCTGGGTGTCTATTAATAAGAATGTCCGCCCGAATGTCTTCACACTCCTGACGTGTAGCTGAGTGTAGGGATTGTGCTAAATGTGAACAAACACAACAAGTAAAATAGCCTGGGGGCTGTGAACTGTGAAGTTACAGGGTGTGAAGTTACAGCTAGGACAGTGAATGAACTTGAATGGGGAAGAAAACAAGGTGTGTGCACATACAGCTTAATTAACACATTATAATGAACAGAGGCGCACCAAAATTTGGGTGAGCATCAGCACCAACGAAATCACACTGAGGCAATGCCGTTGCATCCGTGCTTACCCTTGGATGGCGGAGCACTTCTGTCAGAAAGTGCAAACGGTTTAAAGTGACCTACATCAGCCCTTTAGCAAGACTGAATTTTCCAGGCTCTTAGAGATTCTGCCCAGGACTTAAAAGCAAATAAAGAAGACTGAAGCTTGCCAGAAACTGATGATACCTCAGGGAGAGAAAGTGCAGAGGAAAACCACAGGCACTCTACAAAGTGACTGTGAGAGCCTTCCAGGCAAATACCTGTAGATTAGCAAAGACTCCTCAGCACAAAATAAAGATTACTCTGGTGAGTCTTTACAACATTACTGTGCCAGGCAGGAAATACAAGGAATATACACGTATATATTCCTCATATATATATTCTATATATTAAAGCAAGTGCTTGCACCATCAATGAACAAGAAGAGGAGAAAGAAAAATTAAATGAGAGGACTCAGTTGTCCAGAGCAATGAAGGAGGAATGATGTACAGTGTACATCATTGAGCGTACAGTGAGGTGGGTCAAGAACTGGCTGAATGGCAGAGTGCAGAGGGTTGTGATCGGTGGTGCAGAGTCTGGTTGGAGGCCTGTGACCAGCGGTGTTCCCCAGGGGTCAGTGCTGGGTCCAGTCCTGTTCAACGTATTCATCAACGACTTGGATGAAGGGACAGAGTGTACCCTCAGCAAGTTTGCTGA